>VXCM01003936.1:0-41839 GCA_014773175.1 Lucifuga dentata
AGGCGCTTTGTCCTGCCTGTCGTTCTGCTTGCTTCTGTGTTGGACTGAGAACGCTATTAAAGAACTGAACTTGTTAGAGTTGTACTGTGTGCTGCATTTGGGTCCAAACCCCACCTGTCACAAATCAGGCACTATTCACTAAAGTTAGTGGTAAACATTTCATCAGGACACTTCAAAATATGCTTCAAAGCATCAAAAGTAAAGAGAAAAATTGACAGATATTGCAAAAAAAAAAAAAGCTACGATAAAGAGTTAAACTGAACTGCAAATGCCTTTTAAATAAGCCAGTTTCCATCTGCATTTTTTAATTATTGATTTTTTCACTAGACTTTTATTAAATATTAATAATTGAAATAAACATGAAAAAATGACAACATTTTAAAAAACATATATGTTCTCCCAGTGCCAATTCTCTCATTACTAACACCCTAGTTTATCTGTATGTACACATGTATCACAAGTTTAGTAGTTCTGTGTTGATGTGTGTTGTATTTATGTTGCACCAATAATTTTTTTTTTTTAAAAATACATAAAAAACAATAATGAGGCACCTAAATGTAGCTCAATTTTTTTCCCTTTGTCTTTTCTGATGCTCACAGTGTCAGAAACAGTGGGGGGTGTGAAGCAGGGTGAGGTGGTGAGGGTGGGTGAGGGTGGGTGGGGGTTCTTGGATGTTAATCTGTGAGGTAATAGCTTCTCTCTACAGAATTGCACATTCTCATATATGTCACTTTGTAAAACGCGAGGACAGCCGTGGTCACCGAAGACAGCATCTCCAGGGGTCTCTCTCTCTCTCTCTCTCTCTCTCTCTCTCTCTCTCTCTCTCTCTCTCAGTTCGCAACAATAGCTGCCAAGTGTAACATGCTACTTTTAATTTGCAATAACACGTGACAATAGCAGATTAATGGGTCTTATGACACCTGTGTCCCTGAAGCTCCTCTTGCTGAGACCCAGTGTACATAACGTGTGTCACACTACATTATCTCTACATCCCTCCTGTAATGGGGGACCTTTTTTTAAGGGCACTGCTGACTTGGAACTTAGGAGCTGTCTGCCTGCTTGGCAGAGAGCCACAGTGCTGAATAAAACAAATACTCTGAGCTACACAGCCAATCCATTTCATCGCGCCGCTCACTGGCTGCCCTCCCCTCTTTCCTCTCCTTTCCTTCGCTCATTTTTGTTCATGTTTTCAGCCTGATAATGACTGCTTGTGCCATAATCATCGTGAGGCTTACCAAGTTAAACAGGGCTCAGGTATTCTCAAGCTACTGTGCTGTGGGGAAATTTAAGCCAAGCATTAACTGACTATAGACTACTGCCTACTCAGCGATGAAGCATACATCTGAATAACAAGCAAGGCAGCACTGAAACACAGACTTCAGCTGGAAGAACACACACTCTGCTCTGAGCAGAAAATGATTATTAAACACCACCATGGTTAACCTAACTCAGTGCCTGCTCAGGCCATTTTAGGGTAAAAAGTTGCAAATGTTCCAATCAACAAATAACTAGACCTCTCCCTGATTTTATTAGGGTGCCCTTAAATCTCACAATCTGGTAAGAAACTTCAAGGTGTGTTATGTGTTATAATCCAAAATTTGTTATAATAGCCCCAAATTCTGAATTTGGTCATACACTTCAACAATTTTTAAAAAAATATATTAAAATCCCTTAATTTGTTAAATAGTCATCTAATACAAGCTATCACCCCTGGAACATGTTATTTATCATGATTACAAAATGTGTTATAACACGCCTACAATTCTGGAGTTTGTTATTTGTTAGAATCCCCAAAATGTTATTGTGCCCCAAAATTCAAAGATCTCAAGATTTGCTAGAACATCCCCAAAACTGTATTTGATTGAAGTTCAAAATTCATCATCAAGCCCCCCAAAGATCTGGAAGAATATTTCGCGATTTGGGGACACCGTTGGGCCACATAGCAACCTAAAGTGCATCTTTAAGCAATGATATGACAAGAAATAAATTGATAAAGCTCGAAAAAAAAATCACATTTAAAGGATCATACCAGCCAGTTTGCATGTTTGAGCCTAGTATATTCAATTTTCACACATGTATGGTTACTGACAGTCACTTCCCAAAGGATAAAACCGTATTACAGCTTTCTTGATATTTTACAAAACCTCTTAATCTTTCAAAATCAAATATTCAAGCGATACACCCACCTTAAAAATCAATGTTTCACCTGTGAATAGTTATGCAGCCTTATGAAGTCATGGTCATTTAAATTTTTTGATAAACGCAGGTCTTCTTTTGGACTATAAGTGGAGACATACATTCACTCCATGCTTAAGTGCTAAAATTATGAAACTTTGAAAAAAACCTGAATACATGTGTCGTTTATGATGATGGATTACCTATCCCAAACGTTTCAACAAGTTGATTTTAATAGCGTACCAGAATGAAACCAATGGCGGTCTGGAAGATAGGAAAAAATGTTTTAATTCACCATTCCAGTAGTATGCTTTGGGAAATGATTGTCATTACGTGTATGAAAATTGACTATATTAGGCTCAAACATGCAAAATGGGTATGGTCCTTTAAATTCATCACCTCCTAGTGGCTAAGGGGCTCTAAGAAGCTGCCTAGCTCAGCTATGCCGTGGGTCAGCTGTCACCTCTAAAGTGTTCAATTCAGTGAAAAATTCCTCTTTTCTATTTTTGAAATCTTGACAAACATGAATCCAGGGTATTTTTTATTTTTTTTTGGTAAGGTGCACTTTAAGAGAAGACAGCAATAGGACAGTGCTGTCTACAGGCTAACATTGTATGTAATATACTATTCTTACAAACTGTGGCTGGAGGCGAGACATTGTTTTGGAAGCTGTGTTTTGATGCTGTGTTCCCGCCAAGGCCTGGGGTTTATGTTTTGGAAAGATAAAGTATCCCTGACCCTGTGGTTCCAGGTAGGCACCAACTGGCCGGGGAGGTTGAGAGAGTATATAAGAACCATAGCTACTCCCCCTCCCCCAGCCACCTTGATACAAACACACACACATCCACACACATACACATGAGCTTGCACACACACACAGCTTTCTTCTCTTTCATCGTAATGCTGGCCGAGCAGCTAAATCACAGAAATGGCAGCACATCAGGGGAATCATTTGAGGCTGAATAGCCATAGAAACATGGTGCTGTCACCTAGAAGACCTCCACAAAAACAGGCTGGCTCTCTCTCCCGCACACACGTACCTTTATTCCTCTCCATGCCCTTTAATACCTCTTTGCCCTTCAGTAGCAATCTGCATAGAAATGTGTGCATTCTATCATTCAGTGACTAGACATTACACCCTGGCTAATATGAAAGGTCCTAGAACGACAGAAAACGAACTCTTGAAAATACCAGACGTTTGGATTATGCCTCACGATTGCATCTCTTACAGGGAAAGACTTGATTATGTCATTTGCCATGTCCACGTCATGCTGGTTTTTTATATCTTTGCCAGGAAATCTACCTCTGACAGGTCATTAGTCATCCCTCCCTCCCTGCACACCCATAAAACATCAATTCCACTCAATATCCCGCAAACCCTTGTGCTTCTCACAAATGCCAGAACAAAGAAAAGGCTATGTAAACTGCTGCCGCGCTTTGATTAGCTCTCATTCCCGAGCACTGTAGAAATAAGGCACTCATTCCCCTCCCTGTTTGAGATAACTGTCCCTTTCAGCAGCCACGCCATCCCTCCAAACCCATAAACGCCTCCTAACGTGGCAGGGCTGTGAGTGCATCTGTTTAGCTATTCTCATCAGCTACTTATGTAGTGACATTAAGGAAGCCTATTGCTTACAGAACCAATAATCTATATCGCCTCAGGCTCCTTATATCCACTAACCTACTACTTCAGCAGAAGAAGTGGAGGCACTTTTGCTGAAAACCCTTCACTGAGGTAGCGCTTTTTCTTGACTGACCTGGGTGGCTGGCTACATCATCTTGACATGTAATTATCTAAAGCCCTTTAATCACTTCCATAAAGATTAATTGCAGGAGACAACAGCGGAGGTCGTGTCTTCAAATCAAAAGACTCCTTGGCAGATTGACACAGCAGTATAACAGAGTTCAGATTTAGGAGTTTTATAAGGGTCATCTACTGGAACAAAAGCAGGTTTTAACACTCTAATTGCAAGTTCAGCATAGCGTACTTGCAAATGATGCTACAGTTAATCATTTTGGCTGAAAATATTCCACGTTTTTTGCATCGGATATGTAATTTAAGGCAAGAATTCTTTCTCTTACCTTCATCTCTTTTCCTCTTTTCACCATTGGATCGTGGAATACCCAGAATTCCATTGATGGAGTAGGAGCCAGCAGGGTCATTGGAGGCGCTAGTTACAGGCGGAGAGTTTGTGCTTGGTACTGAAAACAAAGGAAACAAAGATTTTAACATCAAGTGTGTATTTACAGTTAATGCAGTGCATGTACATATGTATTTAGAAATTTTTAATCTGCATATTCACTAAAATACACAGTGATAGAGAATTGTGGGATAGGTGTTCCAGAACTTTTGTATTCCAATAAGAACAGTAAAAAATCTTATTTTGCAATATTACAAAATAATTTAACCCCTTCATGCCTGATGGCCCAGCAGCTACATCATTCAAAGCATATTGTATGGACCAACTTCACACAAACTCACAGCATTTTAAATTGTAACAGAGATAGAAAATATGAAAGGTGGAATTATGAGCAAATGTGTTTAAAATGACATACAAGACATCCAGAAGACATTTCTATTTGACATAATGGTGTATCTTGGCCTTGAATATTATTAAAACATATAGTTTTAATAAAAATGTTGGAACAAGCAGATAAAGAAGATATATGTAGTATTTAACGTTAAAGCTACAGTCTGTGATCCTAATGTAAACAGAAGAGTTGTCCCACCATCAAAATTCATCAAAACAGCACTGGAAGCTGCTATCACTCTCAAATCGAGTGACAGATCTTTAAAAACACAGATTAACAGGAGAAAACAACTGAATTCTAATGTTTTATATTAAATATTCATGATGCTGTTGAAGGTTTGTTTACACCAGTAAAGCAGGCCTGCATTTCTAATTATAATCTGTTGACAAAGACAAAATGCTTAATATTTAACTCAAATTTACATGGTCAAAAATATTAAGGATTAGGTCTTTAACAGTGAAAACTAGGATCTTAAAAGAAATCCTGGATCTGCAACTGGATCCAGACTCAAACTAAAAACTAATCCCACATCTATGAACATGTTCTAGAGAAATTCTGCAGACAAACAAACCAGTCAGACAGAAAACAGAAATCTGTGTATCGGAGATGGTGTGACTTCCTGTACCTATGGTATGTCCCGTCGTTGTCAGGGACGTCCCATCAGGAGATGGATGGAAAGGCTGTTGGACTTTTGTTCGGATGATCCTGTGGATAACAGAAAATCAAGATGTCACTGATGTTACATGAAGAACTTCTTTCTGTGGAGATTCCCCCCCCCCCCANCCCCCCCCCATTTGAACGCACTGTTGTTCAGTCACAGCAATTCGTGCCACCAGCATGGAGAGATTACCAACATTGTGCAGTATGTTCGATTAAGATATCAAACTCATTCATAAAAATAAAAAGGGATACGGTCAGCTCTACTTTAAAGGTGAGATACAGAGAAAAGTCTTCATTGCACTCTTGGTCTGAGTGATCTTGCAAACAAAGCATGAAATCACATCAATTCACCTCAATGATCAGCTTCACTGCCTCTACCTGGACCACACTAATCAGCCCCCCCCCCTTCCTCTTTCCCACTTTGAAGGGGTTTCATTGGGCTATCTGAGGCTAGTAGCCCTTTGCTTCCTGGATCAAACATCTCTGTAGAACCGGCAGCCCCCAAGTGCCAATGTGGATGAGGTTGTATTGATTGGAGCTTGGGGAGAAAAAGTTGGGGATTAGTCACACAGGCAAACATGCAAATAGAAAGCTATAAATTATATGTGACAGGAAAGCAATAGTTCCTTATTGCCTTGCACAAGCTTACGCCAGCATTAGATTCCTTTAATCTGAATGGCACTTGGGCAGAAAGGGAGCTGTCACGATAATTTGTAAACTTTAAAACTATTCATCATGTATGACACAGGAGCTATTTTAGAGCACAAGCAATAGTTTGGGTGAGGAGATTAAACTTGTGATTTCAGTCTTTTGCTAAGTATTTTGACAAGTATTTACTCGCTGCAATAAAACTGCACAAAGATCATGCCACTCTCCCCTTATTTTTGTCCTCAGAGGGCTGCCATATTATCTAGAAAATGCATCAGATGATCTGGATATTGATATTATTTTAGGTGCCAGAGGACTTTGGAGGAATATATCCAACACTATCAAAAAAAAAAACAAACAAAAACAACAACTCCCTTTGGAGGCAAAGCTACGTAACAACAAGACTTTCCGGGGAGCAAATATTGATGTTTTAATTTTTTTCACTTCTCTCCATAACAGTTATTTGACCCCTTTGACTTGTGCGTGCTACATAAATTCAAAGACTTTATTTGGTATCCATGTTCTTGATATTGAATAAGCAATTTGGGAGAATGAATTAATGACCTGACTGTTGCTGGAAATCCCCTGAAGAAATATTAAAATTGCTTTACTTCTGAATCAATAATATTGAGCGCCATTGAAGACCCTTTTTTATGTCTACTAGCAGGGTAACGTTACTCGTTGGTAATACCTAGTGGTGGCCCAGACACCGTAGTACAAAACTATCTGTGTAACATTTAATAATGCATGCAGGGGAAAGGTGTTTAAATGGAGCATCCTCTTTTGTCAACGTGCTGAGGTCAAAAGGTCTGTCACAGAAACCCACAACTGGACTTCACCTTCACTTTTTATCTTCCTCTCAATTGTTTCTGTCATACCCAATGAGCCCGATTTAAGGACCTCTGGAGCGAAAACTTCTCTGTGATCACCACTTTGTCCTTTATTTCCAGTAAACTACTCTGGTTCTAATGTGTCTTTAAACAAATACAACTTATAGTGCTATCAGCTGATCTAGAGCCAGGGCTGCTAAGAACATTTTCATTGTTTTTTGTTTTTGTTTTTTTTTTGTTTTGCAGACTATTCCTTCAGATCATTGAAATATTTAGCTTGAGCTAAATCAAAATGAATGTTTGTGACTTATTGTGTGTGGCTTTATTGTGTATGCTCCATTATGTGAGTGTGTGTGATGTGCCTGCGCGGGTGTGTGTGTGGCAATGGGGATCAGAATGATAAACACATTGAAATCTTACATTTCTTCTGCTAAAAAAGCTGCTTCACCAATGAAAATATTCAGCATTACACAACAATAGGAAATGAAAGCAGCTCTCATATTTGGCTAATAGAATTACAGTTCTTTGTATTCACAATTTAATTTCCCACATAAACAAAGATACATAAGGTTTCCCAGTCCAAAATAGAAAGCTTTAATTGGAATTGAAAAACTTTATAGGGGTCTTTTAATGATATTAATGTACATTTTGAATTTATCACATACATGTGTCTGAGCCTCCTTAAATGGGGCTTTTTAAGCAATCACGAACCATGAAATGAATTTTCTTCAGCCTTTCTCTATTTAAAAGATGTCTTGTGTGGAGCTGTCCATGCTCTCCCATCAGCTCATTAAAATGTAATGCTGATGCTGGCTCTATGGAACAGTGCCTCTTAACCAAAGTTCATCACTAGGGATCTCTGGTGGGGGGGTTGGCGGGTGGTGGTGGGGGTGTTGGAGTGTCCTGGGTCTCCCTGTAGCTGCTGTTCTCAAATTATACCCCTGTTTACGAATTTCTTTAAGAGTATTGAAAGATGTCAAGCATCAAGCAAGATGATATAGATACCTGAGAAAATTATCTTTAAACATGAAATCCACGTTGCAAATAGTGGATGGTTATTTCCAATTTCAGGGCATTTTTGTTTAGCCCTTTATTTAGTATTATCATCAGAATTGAATACAAAAAAGGGCATTAATGTAAATGTTCAAATCAGGAGCCATGTGGATAAACAAAAAGTAATTGTTATGCAGTTTTAACAAAAATTACATATTTGAATTTTTTATTTCTTAATTTGTTTTGAAGTTTAAGGGCTAAATTAAGATTTTTTTTTTTTAACCCATTTTTCCCCTTCTCCATTTCTTATTCCAAATGTGAAGGGGTTGAGAGAAGCAGCGCCGGTCTGCTCAGCCTCACGCATTAGATGTGCTAAAGAAAATTGGCCTGCTTTATCGCGCCACGGGATCTGGTCACCGAATATTGATCGGTTTTCATCTCGACAGATTCACTCAGTCCTGGATGTACTGCTGATTGTTGAGGGAGTCTGGTCTGAAAGATTGAATTGCACCTCTGAGACCTGCAGCCGCGGTATGAGCAGCACAAAGTTGGTCAAACAGCGAGATTCTGCTGTGGGTCTGCGGGCTCTGCACAAATATACATCTGCCATAAATGATTTGCCATATGCGCTCTTCATTGTGAAAGCATTTGCATCAAGATACAATTAAAAAATAACCCCCCAAAAATATGAAAATCCACATTTCCGCTTCCTGGATCAAAAAAAAAAAAAAAAAAAAAAAAAATCTTGTATTAAATTAGGCTATATTTCAGAAGTGTCTTACCTGTTAATAGATGAGACGCTGGGGACTGTGTCGTTGTCGCAGACGCCCTCTGCCAGCAGCCTGTCTCTGATCTCCCACGCAAACATGGTGGGGTTTTGTCTCTTATAATCTGCTATTTTGTCCACAACCTTTGGTGTGGCAACTTTAGGTTTAGACCCTCCAATCACTCCTGGTTTTATACTGCCAGTCTCATAGTATCTGGGGAAAAAAGAGAAAGAAATAAAAAGAGAACAATAATAAAGGCATTTGATTGGCTATTTTATATATGTGTATATATATATATAAAATTGATGATCATTATATTTAGACTGATGCTGTCTATCCTCCAGATACATTAATTTAAAACTCGATTATACACTCATAGACTATTGGTCATATAAAGATTATTGTTTCTTAGTGGGTCCTGGGTTTTCAAGTCAGTGGAAAAGTGTGAAGACAATTTCAAACTTTCCTTCAGCAAAACATTCAACTTATGCATAATCAGCCTCTTCCAACACCAACAATAAACCGGATTGTCTCGTTAAAAATAAATAATAATGATAATAATAAAACTCATTAACCACCAACTTTTATGTTTGCATAAATACAATGATCAGGCCCACGGCACAGTCATAATTCTCTAAAATTGCTCCTGAATGTTTTCAAAACTTGGATATTCATCGACACAACTCGCAAAAACGCATATTGCAGAACTATAATAGCATAGCGTTAATAACTATTTTATGATGGCAGACATATGTGATAAATTCAGATTAACCGTCATATATTTCCGAAATGAAATGATAAAATTAAGAGAAAAGCGCACAGATCCGGGCTCGCTGGAGGTCACAGCTCCCTCCTCCCTCCCTGAAAAACTAAAACTCCATTTGGCCCCTACACGGTCCCTCAGTGCTCCTGGTTCAGGTCGGACCGGGGGTCTCCTGCCTACCTGCCCAGGATCTTGCTGACGCAGCCGTGGCTGACCCGCAGCTGTCTGGAGATGTCGCAGGGCCGGACGCCCTGGTGGGCCAGTTCCACGATCCGCTGCCTCACAACGTCCGGGAGGGGTCTGCCGTTCACAAACACCCCGCCGAGCTGGTTCACACCTCCGTGCCCTACGTGGGATACAACAGCAGCACAGAGAAACGTAACATTACATAAAGGCGTAAGAATTCCTGTTTTAGGGAGCTGAAGGTGCAGGTGATATTTTTAATTACTAAAATGTGTAAAAATAACAGAAAATAGATGATATAACATAACAGAAAAACGTTTTTGTGCTCTAATGGTGATTTCATGCTCAGGTGACGTTACATGCAGTTATGGAGAACCTTTGAAATGCTGGGAAAACAAACAAAAAACACTATTAACACAATATTTTTTTATGTTTTGGAAAATAACCATTGTTCTATTCTGATTTGCCCGTTTCCAATGATACTTTTCAGCAGCTTGTTTACCCTTATCAACAATTTCAACCACTCACAACCTTTGCAGGACCTTAATTTCTGTTTGCTTTGTTTACAGACGTTTTATAATATAGGAATTTTAATATTTTGTTACCAGCCATTGCTGCAGAGTTTACTGAAATTAAAAATCTGTAAACGAGTTGGGGAAGTCTTGTTGATTTTTAGAGAATGCAGGGATTTTGGTTTGTATGACAGACTTATCACAACACTGGAGACTAAATGAAAACTGAACATGTTTTTGATTTATTTTAAAATCATAAAATAAAATGGATACTGCTGCTTAAAAATTATTTTACATGTTTATATTTTATTTTCATATATAGTTTTTCTATCTAGGTTAATGATATGTTTATTTTTTCCTTCCTTCAAAGACAAAGTAGTCTATTTCAACTTTTTAATTGACAATAAACAATAATATTAATAAAAACCATGCATTTACTTTAATTAAACCAACCATATTACAGAATTTTATTACTGGATGAGTTGTGCAGCATGTTTTGCAGCTTATATAAATTTTCTCACAAATTCAGCCTACATTTGACAGGCCTGCTTTATTAAAAAAAAATGATAATAATAATAATAATAATAATAATAATAATAATAATAAGAAGAAGAAGAAGAAGAAGAAGAAAACCATACATTTAATTTTGACTCCATAGCCTCACATGCAGTCAAAACACTGAGCTTACATTTTCTTAGCTTCTGTTTGGCTCATGTTGGATATTAAGTTGCAAGCTCCTTCATTTTCCTTGCACGGTAATTTTAAATAATTGAACGAGCTTTGATTACTCATATTACATATTATTTAGTAAATGAAGAGGACATAAATTATCCATAGAGCTTACATTCACCAAATTACAAGCAAAGCATATATTGCTTTCTGTTGGACAGTACAGCTTTGCGATATTAAAATTATTAGACTTATAAATGTTTAATGTGTCCTGACTTATTTAATGTGTATATGGCGGGAAGCTTCACGGTGATACACGTGAGATTGTGTAATGTAAATTACAGAGTACCTGCCAACGCATCTTCTTTGTTTAGTAGTTTATAAGTTTAATAACGCTATAATAGCAAGTTATGTTGTATTAACGATTTGTAGCTGAAATATGCATTCATGATGCGATGGAAATATGATGAAATTAATTTCATTACTGACCCTGTTCACATGTTTTGTTTTTCTAGCCTCTGTCTTGGTTAAATATGTAAATTTTTCTGTTTTAATGCGCAAAGACGCAGGTTTGCATCCAAGGCACTGCTGTTTCATCCGCTGCAGGCCTTTAAATGTCATATTCTGGTCCGTTTCCATGCAAAGTGCAGAAACTCAGGTTGCTACTTACGGTGCATCGCTGTGAAGGGGTCTGCTTTGCAGTGAATATCCATTGGATAGCAAAGGAAAGACAGATAATCAACTGAAGTCGCCGTTTCGCCTTCCTACCAAGGATGAAAATGTGAAGAAAAAAGGGGGGTTCTACTCGATGGAGGGACTTAGTTTGTCCTCCAGCTTCAACAACCGATCTGATGGCAACTTCTTCCCAAAAGTTGCCTTTCTTTTCTTCAGCAGTCCGGTCCAGGAGCGGAGGTCTGGCAGGTGCGCAACATGACGGCAGGATTGTTTCAGTAATACGACCTGTGTTTATCGGTATTTGTCAAAAAGCCTGGAGGTGACGGGAGGTAATTCTCACAGCATGTCAGCGATCAGAGCACGTTGAAGAGCTGGAAGGTTCAGGTCCAGTTTGAGGGTTTTGCCGGGTATGTCCTCAATCCTGATGGCCTCGATTTACGCTTCAAATCGGAGGAGGGACACGGACACACCGGGTTTCTCTTTTCGCCCTACAGTAGGATGCGTGAGGCTGGATCTTTGGGCTGGAAATGAAGCCTCTCTCTGTGTCTGTGTTTCTAAAAGCTGCAACCCTCCCCTCCTCCTCCCCTCTCCTCCCCTCTGCAGACCCCCCCTTTGCTTATATGGATGACTTGTCAGACAAAGGCAATAGATGCCAACACTTTGTGATTCGCCAACGTAAAAAAACGAGGGTCCAAATGAGGAGGTCTTTGGGTCTGACACAGGCAGAGAGAGGGAGGAATGGATCCGGACTCACAAATATCAGAGTTTATTAGATATTAGAACAGTTAATGATATGGTCGCTTACGGGATCTTTTGAATTATAGAAATATTATTTTTAATATATGTCCCCTTTTAATCATTTAACCCCTTTCTTAAATGGAGTAAGCTTTTTTGGAAATTTACAGGATATGTATTTGTATATATCTCTTCACAATCTGGATTTAACACGATTTTTTCCCTATTGTTCTTCGGTTTTATTTTTCTTCTTTTATGTGCGCAATGGAACCCAAGTAGGCCTAAAATAATTTTTGTCTAACTTTCTTATAATTTGAATAGAACGTGCCATAATTGAGAACTAGTCGCAGATGTGTTAACCTTTTCATGTTGTGCTGGTATGTGGTGCTTGCTGTCTCCCTCCTGGTCCAAACTGGGAGCTCTGGTTCAGGTTGGAGGTGAAACTGCTCTGCAGGCTCTGGAGCAGTGCGCCAGGGCTTCTGTAGATGGCGCTGCAGAGTTTTATAAATTTAAAGGGGCGGTGAGTGTGGGCGAAGTATAAAAAAGTAAAAGTTGGGGTGCATTTGGGTGGTTTGTGATAAAACTGAGAAGTATAAATATTCGTCTGGTGCAGTTATCCATAAATCCATGTATGGCCTACACCCGCAGTAATTCATATGAATGAAAAACTGGATTATCATACAAGTCAAGGTGCATCTATTTCTTGCAATATAAAAATAAAAAAAATATTAATTTTCCTAAATTTTAAATACCATACCTAGATGCAAAATTATGATATCTGAGTACTCTATAATAATCATTTAAAGGTTGTACTTATTTAACTCCACTATAAATAAATCAATCCTTAAATATCTTAAATCATTAAATTACAGCTAAATACAGTCATTTAAAATTTCTGTGCAGCCTGAATTTATGGAAAATATAACAATAATAATAATGATTCCAGGAGAGTTCCCCTTTCCCTTGTTATTTCATTTTATTGTATTTATTTTTACGCACAGTGTGGAGACCTCCACGCCGGATATGTGGGCATTATGGGGAGGTGTGGAGGTGTGTGGTAANGGCGGCCACATCTCCAGCTCTGCCTCCTGGTCAGGTTAGGGGATGATTTCTCTTTTTGTTACTGTTTTTGGAGTGAGCTTCTGGTACAATATGTAGCACTATAGGCTGTAATTTCACACCCCGCTGCACATTTCCCTTAAAGCTACATTCTTTTTTTCTCCATAAGACCCCCTCTCCCTCAGCTTCTTTCCCCCCATGCCCTCCTGCTCTGCACAGTTTGGTCTCCCACTGCAAAAATTAAGCATTAAAGCTTTTTTTTCTTCTTCTTCTTTTTTCCCCAAAGCTGGGATTGTTTTTGAACACATATCCAAATGAATACATAGTTTTAACGTGCTTACTTTGTCTTGTGTTTGAATAAAATTCTCTTTCGATTTTAGCTCTATTCAGGGCCAGAGCTTCCTAAAAAACATATTCAGATAAATTTTAAAAAATGACTGAATGAATCCTCTTTCCAAATAGAATGAAACTTCCCATCAAAAACCTGAAATGTGCAGATTTAATTAAATTTGGTTAGATTTTTTAAAATTCCATTTAGAGACAAACAGTTGTATTTAAGATGATGCACTGATGTCAAGAGTTTGGAAAATGTTTTTGGAGGCTTGGTGCACCCATTAAGAGAGGTGTAATGTATTGACAGAGAGCAATTTATCTTTTGCCCCGCTTCCTAATGGCCTGTGCAGTGGAGAAGAGGAGAGGAGAGGAGAGGAGAGGAGAGGAAGCAGGAGGAGGAGAGGAAGCGCACCGAGGGTCCAGCAGCTCCACAAACTAAACACACTTTTTCAAATATTCGGGCAACTGTGGGGATGATGGAGGCTTCTGGGTGGTAACGACTTTTATTTCAAGCAGGAAAGTGAAACAAACGTGTGTTTTTTCCTCCTTAGACGCGTTTGATCTCTGGTGTTATTCCAACGTCACCAATCGATCCGAGTTTCCCTGCAGGGGGAAGCTGACAGCACTAGTAAGTCGAATATTAATCCTTTTGGATTTAAGTGAGGGATATAGTGATTTGCGGACAATTTGCACATTAATATCCGAGCCAAAACTTAGAATAATGTCGGATTTTTTTTTTTTTTTTAGAAAATTTAAAGAAAATTTATACCTGGGTAAGATTTTCTGCATGCTTTAAGAAATAGAAAATATGTGGATAAAATATATGGAATAGAACGTTCAAGCTATTTACGTGATTAAATTTGCCAATGTCTACTATAAAATTAACTTCGTACTTTTATAATAATCAAACTTAAATAACTGCTAATATAATTTTTTTAATATCTAAAATACAGGAAAATCAGGTTGCTTCTTCAGAATTAAGTGTCATTAAAATCATATTTGAGTGTTTAATTGTTCAGGTCCTGAATCCTCCCAAGAGTTTCTCATGTAAACTGCAATGTGAGGTACAAAACGTAGGTCCACACTGTGTCCTGTGCTCCGGCAGCGTGGATTCTCCAGGCTACAAATCTTACTGGCGTGAACAGATGGAGCATCAATTTGATTCCATCCTCGACACCATGAAAGATTGATTTTGCACTTGCTTTTAATTTTGCTCATAATTAATTGGATCATTACAACTGTTTTCCATTGATCCTCTCGTTTAATCGTAAAACTAAAGGTGAATTTGAAACTGAGCCATGCCTCTTTTGTACTTTTATTTATTTAGCAGAACAATTTCTTTATTTCTTTCCATAATTAATTTTAATCATCAATATTGTTATTTGTCCATTTCTTGTAATTTAATTATAAAAAATTATGTTATTAGATATTATAATGATCTCTTTATATCAGAATGTAGCCAAGAATGTAGATTTTAATATTTCGGTTTTCCTGTAGAATACACCAATATCTTTATTTTAAATTTATGACAGGATTACTTTATTGCCAGATTAATTCCATCCTATAAATTATCAAAGTGTATCTTCTGTTAATGTGCCCATACATCTTTAAAATCAAAGCACTTCATACATTCTATTCAGATAAATAATATGGATCATTGCATAAGCTGCTGTTGCCCTTCTGATCCAGGTGAGAGGAGGATTGTGGGTAATTGAGATGGAGCTCATACAGTGACAATAAATATTTTATTTTTTTCCTTTGAAGTCTTGGCGGCGGTGGAAGGTAACTTAAGTAAATATAACCAAATATAGGCTAAAATCACAGTCATATGGCATAAAAAAAATCTTAACTGTAAAATCTATACATATTATTTTAAACCATATATAACTTCCCATATAGAAACTATAGGTCAAAATAAATATGTCACTTCAGAACAGACAATTTAACCTTACTGTATTTGATGGGAAATCATGAAAAAATTAGGAATAGAAGTATAAAAGTCAGTGTGAAAGTTTACTGCTGTCAGGGCCATATTTCAGAAGATAAAATCCACATAGGATGGGCTTGATGCTGTGCCTCTGCCTCATTGTAGCTGCAAAATCCAACACCTCTAAAAGTGAAAAAATAACTTTGGTATTAATTTAATCTCCAATTAAAATGTGTTATTTGTTGTCATATTTTTTAAAAACATATTCTCAGTATTCTCAGGTTGGCTGTTTTGCTGATGCTCTTGATCTGTCCTGTCACTATGCACCCATTGGATCCCCCTAANTTTTTTTTTTTTTTTTTTTTTTTAGTGTTTCTACATGAGTGTGTGTGCACTGGGTTAAAAATCCAAATGCAAGTGAAATCAGGTTACATTACTTTGATTAGAAAACACTTTGTTAAATTACTTTTCATACCCTGAGCGCAAAAGCAGTCAGACAGTCGAGTTTGTGAGCTTTCCATGCCTCAGGTACAGCAAATCATTAAGCAAAATTAACATCTCATTTGCATTTAAACATGAATGTTGAATCCAGTGATATAAACAATATTAAAACCCATATTATTATTATTATTATTATTATTATTATTATTATTATTATTATTATTATTTTAAATGTTAAGAATTTTAAGATTGCCCACATTGATTTGCCCACAAAAATTACACTCAACTACCATCAAGATTCTTAACATTTTACACACATTGTCTTTCCATGTCCCATGAATTATCACACTACAATAGGGAATAATGCACTAAAGACTTAAAATACACTCTTGCTCCTCATTCAATATGCAGATTTGGAAGTAATTGTTAAATATGCCCTGCAGTGCTGGATTAAAAATAGGACTGTATCTTGTCATTTCCAAACTATTCTCTGTGTTGTATTGTACTGGGAACGAGGGCTAAATCCCTTCTCTTCCCCATCAAACTTTCCACATGAATAGTTAAATATGTGCCCCTCTGGTTGGAACTTAACAAAGACTGAAGCGACTTTACAGTAAAACCATGAGGGCTTTGAAAATGAAAGTCAGCAAAGTCTTCGTGTGAGTGAAGATCACTTAGATGCTTTATATTTGGATGGATAACTGGGCACATTTTCATTATTTTTCCCAATTTTGGAAGAGTATATAAACAAAAGAGATCAACCAAATCACCAGCAGCATCTCCACCTTCATTTCCACCAAAACACCAGGAAAGTCTCTGTTCCAGTGGATAAAGGCAGCACACACCAGTCAGTCCTACCATAAGGCTTCAGCTCAGCACAGTGGGAGAAGCTGATCCCACGTCTGGATCCTTCAGTGGATCAGTGTGTATGTGTGTGAGTGTGTGTGTGCAGCAGAGATCAGCCTGAGGCGGCTCGGCGGTGGCCTGCCAGCTGCCTCCGTCCCAACCAGACAGCCAACAGCTTCCAATCACATGTCAGCAATATGGGAAACAGAGCTGCTGTCCAGTGGGCCAGTGACATGTGTTAGCCTATGGCGTGTGAATGCATAATGTAGCAGTCACCTCCTGGTGGCAGGCTCTCAACCCACAAATGTTGATATTTTCAACATGGTTTTGTCTTCTTTTATCTCCATTTTTAATGATGATATAAGAGGTGGAAAGTCGGGAATGTAAAGCAAAGCCGATACCTTCATCTGCTTGTTAATATTAAAATAGCGTTTGTATTTTTATGTGTATTTGAATACAAATCAGCTGCGGATGGATGATAAACTAAAAATATCTTTTGTTATCTGGTTTCTGTAAAGAACGTAAAAGAAAACAATACATAAATAAATGTTCACTATTAGGTCCTGGTATTTTACCCACAACTTTAAATTTTGGTATACTTTTACTAAAGTACACTTTAGGGGTGAACACATGTCCCTGATGGCCTGTCTTTAAAATAATATAAACTTATAAAATACATTAAATATGAAAATAAATGTTGAAGAACTCTTAAAAACAGCCTTATTTCAGCCTGATGATACTTTTATGCTGCAGCAGTTATTAATTACTTTGTGGAATAAGATCCCCACAATCATTCCTGGTCTTCTTGAATGTTTGTTCCATGTTCTTTTTTGTTGCCAGAATATTTTATATTTGAAGAACCTTCATGGTATGGCTTCCATTTTAAAAGAGCTATTTTAAGATGTATTTAATATATTTTAGGAATGCTTACTGAAGATTTTTCCAATGGTACTTACATAACCATGATGAAACATTACTGTAGATAAAGGCCTTCTGGAAAAGTTTGCGGAACTAATGAACCAAACTGCAATATTCCTGGAAAGTTCTTTGAAGGTTATAATAAATATTGCCAGGCAGGAATCTTAGGGAAACATGCGACCAAGCTTCAGAAATATTAGTTACTTTGGATACTGAAGTACATTTTACTGCAAATGCTTCAAATTTTCAGCACAGGCCTTTCTAATTATAATGGAGTATTTTTATACATCTGGTATTGCTTTAACCTGAGTAAAGGATCTAAACACGTTTCCACCATTACATATAATAAGATCACTGAATGTCCATTTCACAGTGTGATTTGCTGATTAGTACGTGTGTGTGTGTGTGTGTGTGTAAGAGAGAGAGAGAGATTGTGTATACACATATATCGCTCTCCCCAGAAATCTACGGATGAGCAGTTTCCACATAAGCTCCTGATCACTTCTGTAAATGCTTCCTGTCACCTTCAGTGGTGTAATGATCATGAAAATTGTGACCTTGATCTATGGAAAGCCATAATGTGACTGAACGGCCTCCTCCCACACACTTTCCACTGGCTCCGAGCATGGCGTGACGCTAAAGGACGGCTCACAGGAAGATTGTTTAGTGGTAATAAAAAGCCAGTAGTTTGGCTTGTAATGGTTCAGGCATTCCTCCTCTCAAAGCCATTTGCCTAAATCTTCAGTGATGGAGGCCCGTGTGAATGTAGATGAGAATCTGGGAGATGTTGACGATTGTCCTCAGGCACCGGAGAGGTTTTATTGTCTGCTCGTCCAACATGATCAAGCACATAACTCTGTTTGGGTGAGAGAACAGAGCAACATTGCTATTATGTCCTGTGCTTTGCATTTAAGGTTAGAACCTAAAAACCCCTCTGCAGTCCTGATGTTATTGTGTCCATATTGATATTGGAAATTGTCATTTATATTGAAATATATGTCACTGGTACAATATTAGTTTATTTTTGTTTACTTCTAGGCAATGTGGGGCTGAAAAGAACTGTAATCTATGACTATGACCAAATAGACCTTAACTGTGTCAATGATTGAGCAAATAGTTTAATCAGTTAATGAACTGGCAGAAAAATGTTTTAATTAAGTAAATTGATTTAATCAAGTAAAGATGCTAAATATTTGTCAGTTTCAGGTTCTCAAATGTGGGGATTTGATGCTTTTATCTGTTTTCTAGTGTAAATGGATTTCTTTTGTGGTTTTCTATGTTACTCTGACAAAAATAGCAATTTGTACTTGTACTGTATGTATGTATTGGTTTGTTTGTTTATCAGGACACATTGGCAAGATTCAAGGTTCAAGACTATTTTATTATCACGAGTGTGCAGGAGAATAAAATGATTGTTACTCTGGATCCAGTGCAAGATCCCTAATAGATAATTCTAAAAAGCACAGTAATAGAGGATGACTATACAGCATTTATGTGTCATATACTGTATGTGTAGCTGATGATATATTCACAAAGTTTAAAAAAAGCAGTAGATATGCAGTAAAAGTTAAAAAAATTTCCAAAACCTATTAATCGATAGTGAAAATAATCAACTTTATCAGTGACACAAGATCATAAAACATGTTCTGTAAATTGTAAAAAGAACTGTGGTCTGTTTTGTTGTATGCTTGTTTTAAATAAATAGTTTCCATGAATTTTAATGTCTTATATGTTTGGCACAAGAATGACTTTTCACTGTTTTGTTTTTCATTCTGAGATTGTTGTTTTGCTCTGAGTAATGAAAAAAAAAAAAAAATCCTGGCATGATATTGCTTGAATTCTCATTTAGTCTAGAAAATCTGGTTTGCGCTACATTGTTTATGATCACACCCTTGCCAGCTTTTCATATTTAAACGAGCAAAGGTTTAATTACCAAATGATGACAGTGTCATATGGTGCCATGATGGCACAGGGTGTCTAATGAATGCAGAGGAGCGAGGGATGCATACACGACACTGAGTGACAGTGGGATGCACAGATCAAAACAGGGAAAAAAAGAAGAGTGAGACAGTAAAACATCTGTAATTTGCAATTCACAATGTTCAATGGTTGCTCATGGATTAAGAATTTTAAACTATTGTCTGCCAGATGGAAGAGAAGGAGGAGGGTGGGACTGAGAAGGAGGGGGGACTTCTAAGCAGCATATTTACATCTGTATATCAACCCTGGATTTGGTAATCAGACAGAAGAAAAACCAACTGCCTCCAAAAACACTCTGGGGCGCTGCATCTATTACCTATTTTCCAGCAGCACAAACATTACAGAATGATTCCCCCCATTTTTCTCAGGCGTATTTAAATTTGCCAGGACAGCTTGTAGATTGTGGGGAGTTTTGTGCACCACTTGCTCTATCTATCTCGATATAATCACAAGACAGTTTGGAGTGCTGGACCTGGGTCTGTTCACACATCAGAGTTAATTTCACCAGGATGTTGATGTGCTCTGAAATATTGCACTGAAGTAATATCAGTTAGTGGGCCGCCAAAAGATGTACATGCTTAACCAGGCATGAAAGCTTGCTGAATTACACTGTATTTATACTTATATCAGATCAGCGCTTTTATCATTAAAATTTGGTCCGGTTGCCTGTCTGCTTTATGGATCTGTTTAATGATGCACTCTGTAATGGTGTTACAATGTATTGCTGAGCTATTGGCACCAAGAAATAACCACAGCAACCTTTAGCTTTTATATGAACTCACAAGCATTTCCTCTTCCAGTCTTTCAGTATTCTTAGAATATACAATAATGCCTGTTGAGAGTAGAGCTGGTTATTCAAATTCAATATGTTTTGTTTAACCAAACTTTAAGCAAAATCTTAATATTCTCCGTGTCAACCCTGAACAACAAACAAACAAACAAAAAACAAACAAACAAACAACGACAACAAACAAAAACTGAACTGGCCCAGTGGGAAAGTTAGTTAACTTTTCTATTACATTATGCTACCACAGTCTATCTATCTATCTATCTATCTATCTATCTATCTATCTATCTATCTATCTATCTATCTATCTATAATGTGAATGTTATTACTGTGTTTTACTTTGTACATATTCAAATAAATCTGTTTTTATCTGAAAAACTTCATTTGAGAACAAATATTTTGTTATGGTGGTTTTATTTTGTTAATCCAAGGAAGAGGTACAGAGGATAGGTAAACAGGAAGTTGAAAGAAAGTAGTGAGTGAAACTTTGTTATAACATTTGAAAAACGTCGTGAAAAAAAAGAAGAAAAACGTCATATATTGAGAAAAGTCCTGCTGTAGATTTTAAGGTTGCTAAACTGAGAATATAATCAGAAACACTACGGTAGCGACGCTGACGAGTTTGTGGACCAATTCAGCCAGAATTAGCCGCCACGCTAATGACGAGTTAGCGCGCTAGCTAGGGGCATGCTAACAGTGCATGTAAAGTGACTGCCAAGTTAGCAGGAGCTAGTTTAGCTTGCAGACTGCAGCAGCTACATTTCAAGAGGACTGCGATGACTGGAGAGCCCAAGAACCAGCAGATAACGGTTTGTAGCTAACGGGAATGTTCAGACTTCCTCTGACTCCGTGGAAGTTCGCTGGTCTTCTTCCCTATGCTCGGCGGGCGAGAAATGGCTGGCATTAGCATAGCTCAGACTGGACTTGGAATTGACCTGAACAGAGTGAGTTATAAATTTTATTTCCTTTGTTTTTTTTTTCTCAGTTAGGCTAAAGAGCTACTTGTTTTAGGCCACATTACCCACAAGCGTCCCATTTCATTTTGTATTCAGTTAATTAGTAGCCGGTTTAGGTGGATGTGGGTGGCCTATAGGTTTATATAGGGTCGTTTTGTTCGCTATTAATATTGTCTGCAGGTGGTTTTTGTTTTTCTTTTTTTGTGGGGGGGGGGNGGGGGGGGGGGAGGGTATTTATTTATAAGAAATTTGAAGAGAGAGAGATTTCATTTTAAATCATCTGAGTTTAAGGGATTTAATTAAGTGCTGTTGTCATGCTGATACCTAATGAGTTGGCCATCCATCCTGTCACACTGGAATCACTCTGGAGAGAGCTCCTCCCACTAAATCACACACTCACAGTGAGTTGTCACGAGGCAACAACCCTTCATCCATTCAAATGTGCACTTTTCTAAATGTTTAGAACCAAGAAAAATGTTTAATTACTCATGTATGATCTGAAAAAGTAGTTTTTCTAACCTAGTAATGTGTATTTCATTTCTATAGTTGGTTTGTGATCGCTGAGATGGCACAACTAGGTATTTTTCCTTGGAATTTGTGGGTTGTAGGGACCTGAGGTGCAGTTTATATTCTTTATTTGGAAGGTAAAAACCTTCCAGATAAAACCTCCTCCAAAATGTTAACTTTTAAACTGTTAAAAATAAAATTCTCAAATTGATTTGAGAGTTATAGCAAGTTCCAGTGGTGTTCCAGTGTACTTCAGGTTACAAATTGTTGGCTTGGTCTCATGACCTCAGTGCTTCTAAAATCCCAGTTACAGCCCTGTTTGAATTTCACATATTTATTTATACTTTACATGCAAATAATGTTAGGAACTCTTTGTAAACCCACCTGAAAGAGAACTTTTATTAGGTTTGATTTAGTTATGCTGTTGGATGCATTTTGATATTGCTTGAAAGGAAAGAGCTGACTCGTTGTTTTGGGTGCATGCTGGATGTACACTGAGGCAGACACATGTTGTAGCAGTTGTTGCTGGTGATATATGGAGCCCTCTGACTGTACAGGTCTCCCATGGCTTTCTCCCCAGGACTGTGAAAACATCTGTCACGGTGGCTGCCATTTTTCTCTGTGGTCAGAGCGTCAGGTGAAGGTGCTGCCTGCTCGCCTCATGACATGGTACACATGGGTACCTCCAACAACAGTGCTCATTAACAGGCAAATGGAGCAGGAGCCCCAGCAAATTGAGCAGCATTTCACCAGGATTGGCCCTGCCAGATTGTTTGGATAGCCAAAGTGACATCACCAAGCTCCAGCCCCCTNAAAAAAAAAAAAAAAATTAACATCCCTAATCATCTGCCAGGCTAAACATTATTCTTCATGATTCAGATCAGCCATGCTTGCCCTCCACTTGCCGAGCATCTCTTCTCTCTCTGGGCCAAAAGCAGCCAGCCTTGGACTGATTGCTCAGCCTTTTGTGCCCTTCGTTTGTGAGAATGGTAAATCGATTCTAAAATCATCACCCAGGAGCAGTTGTTGGGTGTGTGAATGTTGGAGATATAAAATGGAAATCAGGAAAACAGGAAGAGGGTCCCTATTTCTACACGTGTCATAGAAATTCGTGCACAAATAAAATAAAATATTAATGCATAACAATTAAGGGATGATCACAAATTTCAGTCCTAAATAATTATGACATTTAAAGTTCTATATTTTATACAAATTTATACCTTCTCTTAAACTATATGAGTGAAAGGTAAACATTTGGTCCTATACAATATGTTTAAATCCAAAGGGGCTATATATTGATGTATGTTAAACATAAATGTATGACTCATAGATGGGAAGAAATGAAAATAACATAAAATACCTTATATTGGTCCTCTAAGAACATGTGTTTGCTGGATATATACATAAGTATTAATAGTAAGTAAAATGTATTTATATAGCACCTTTCATAGACAAAAGTCATAAAGTGCTTCACAGATTAAAAAACAAAAAACCGAGTAATAAATGAAAATTCAAAGAACACAGAACATCAATACCACAGATTTAAAATACTATCCAAAAGCCTGTCTAAACAAGAAAGTCTGTAGCTGTCTTTTAAAAGCAGCCTCAGAATCAGTGGAGCAGAGGGAGTATGGGAGCTCATTCCACAGTTTTGGAGCAACAACCTGAAAGTCACGATCTCCACGAGTCCTCAAATGGGTACGGGGCACCTCTAGTAACCTCTGACCTGAAGACCTAAGGGACCTCCTGGAGGTATAGGAGTGTGTACGAGGTCTGAGATGCACTGGGGTGCCTGACCATGCACGGCTCTAAAGGTTAAAATAAGAATCTTAAAGTGAACTCTAAAATTAACTGGAAGCCAGTGAAGTGAAAATAAAATAGGAATAATATGAGGTCTCCTGGTGGATTTAGTTAAAAGCCATGCACCGGCATTTTGTACAATTTGAAGACAATGTAAAGATGTTTTATTAAGACAGGTAATCTAAATAATACAGGTAATCTACAATAATCTAAACAAGATGAAATAAAAGTCTGAATAATCTTTTCCATTTCAGCCTGAGACACACGACTGATCTTAGTGTGGTGATGTTCCTCAGGTGAAAGAAAGAAGAGCAGGTCAGCTGCCTAACATGACAATCTAAGGACATAGATTTGTCCAGCATGACACTAAGGTTCCGCAGGCTAGACTTAACAGAGGAGCCTAAGGATCTGATAAGCGAAAACATAAGCACAAACACGGAGCAGGGACAGACGGGCAATGGTAGCGGCAAAGCCAAACACAGGCACCATCTTGCCGGAAGTCTGAGTAGAGTCAACACCGTGGAACTCGTGGAACTAACTATTCTGTAAATACAGTATATGTGAGACATTCTGAATCTCCATATAAAAATGCTCAATTACAGATATATCTGACATTGTCATACATTTTTAGATTCCAATATTTATATAGTGGTATTTACATGCATGCATATATTTGATTTCTATTTGGGGTATTTACCCCAAATTTAAATGTTATATCAGTAAGATAAATTGTATTTCCTTGTTTTTCCCCAAGGGAAATAGATATTCTTTTGTCAATTTTTATTTAAATATGCATGAAAAATATGAATAATTGATGAAATAATGACACTGAGCACAAATAATTTTGAAGACGATGTTAGCCTGCAACATGTCTGAGGATCTTCCTCTCCTAACCAGATGTAAACCTGTGAAAAATGACAAAACAAGTGGACAATATGTGAAAAGATCAAGTGAAAGAACAGAAAGGAAGCTTGGCATATTTAATTAATTACTGCATATTAGAATGTTTGTTTACAGAAATGAAGTGCTACAAGAGGTCTGATGTTAATTAATTTAAAGTGTACTTCCCCCCTCACTCCCCACAATGTGTTGATGACTGCTACTGAGGTACTTTCATGGCAGGTAAACCTATGTCTCATTGGATTTCCATCAATGGCTCTGAGGTGTGTATGGAACAAAAGCTTGCCACACAGATTAGAGAGAGTGTTAACATGATTGCTTATTAATAACGCCAATTAGAATTCACAGCAAGGCAACAAGAAGAGCAGATGATTATGACAAGAATGAGGAAGACTGTCTGAAGATTCATTTCATCATTTCTGACAATGGGAAATGCATTTTCAGTATCTAATGAAAAGGGAAAAGAAACACAAAAACCTGTTGGAGTGAGTGAAAAGGACTTGGTAACATTTTGTGGAATTGGAATAAAAATTTAGCCCCAACCAAGCTGACTACTATCTAATATTAAAAATATAATGTACACTTCATGTAAGCAATGAAACCTTTGAAGTTTAAGTTAAAGGTGCTTGAAACTATATTATTTGTCTTTTAATTCTGCTAATTTTATGTCTTAAAACAGGTCTACAAATTTTTTGTTTGTTACAGAATGTGAAAAGCTCAGTCAATTTTGTAGAATTTTCTTGATTCTAGTACAGTGATCTGCCTTATTCTGTCTTATTTAAAGTTACTGACACAAATTCCAGTACAAATAACGATCAATTATCTTACAAACAGTATAATTTAGAATATTTCCTTGTACAAGGAAAAAAAAAAAAAGACTGAATCATCTTAAAAACAATCTTATGAGTTTTGCTTTTTTCCCCTCCTTATGTAATAGTATCACACATTGTCATTTGCTTAGTTTTTTTTAGAGAGTGTTAGATTTGTGGTGATTCCGCTCATGGATCAGACATAAATAAGCCTTTGTTCGCTCGCCAGCGCTGAAGCAGCAGCGTGTCAAGCCATTCTTCTCCCAGTTTTAGCAGTGCAATGGCCCATGCGGCTGCCTCACAGTGTGTTTAGAAGAGAAGCCTCCATGTCTGCTCAGTTGTGGCTGGTTTACCAACACTATTGATTGCAGGTGATGTTCTGGACAGAGTCCATCTGACCTCTGGAGGGGCTTAAATACATCATTGTCCAAGAGAGACCTCCTGAGACTCCAGTTATACTGTGTGTGCAACCCTCAGCCTCACTCCCAGACACACTGATAAAGTGGCAACAAAAAAGTCAACAAGACACATGGATAAGCACTTCTTACTCTTTTCCACCACACTGCAGAATCTAAAAATACGTTAGGACAGCTAATTATGATTGTTTATGATAATAGCCCTTATTTTAACAGTTAATACATCTTAAGCTTGTCTTTTTTCATTTAACTGTAAAAACAGGAATTCAAGAATGTGTCAAGTTTTTTTTGTAAGATGATTCAATCTATATTAGTCTTTTTCATTTTTTAGCAACAGCTGACTAAAAACAAGTGATTGGACTTTCAGAATCACCTGTCTGTGATTTCTGTGCTCAGCATGGGCACTCACATTGAACAAAAATCTCTGGACAGTTTTTTTTTGATGGACAATATCCAGTATAGCTTTATTCCAATCAAAGCAGCATGGCCGTGTCCACAAAATATTCGCACATGCAAGCTTGTTCTAGTAGCTTTTATTTGAATAGGAGACTTCAGAACTGCAAGAGAGCTGATCAAAATTTATGGAATGCTGGAAATCCATTCAAACAACCGCTTCCTTTATCATAAATCCTTTGGGCAATTAATCAGGCATTGCTTTTTGGCCCTCAGTCTGACTCCGAATAAGTTTGCAAATGCCAAATCATTGCCTAACTCATACAGTATCTGCTTGACTTTAACTTTGACTTGTGCATGATTAAAATTGCAGAAAAAACTCTGCAGGTATTACAACTGACATCAGGTGGTAATATTAGTCACATGCAAAAAGGGCTTCACATTTTATTTAGCATTTCTGTAATGCAGCTTTGTGTTATATATTGGGTATCAGTTTTATAAGAAATATGACTGTCAAATGCCTAAATCTTCGTTGTGAGCGAGACTTTCCAAAGTGGCCCAAATTCAATCATAGCTCTGTGAACTTGAGCCCAAACAATGAATGCAGAGGCACTGAAGTGTCAACTGCAAGTGGGTTTTGAAGAATTGGTATAGTCATTTAGGCAACACCTCACATCCTTCACAAACAAATGAAGCCCCCAGTGCTTCAAAGTGAGATTGATCTCCTTTTGAGACTCCATACAGAACACTGGGATTGTGAATATGGAGAAAGGTGCCTCTCTCCATGGAAACCCAGTAAGCCCACCCTTCCCCCCATCCCATCCTCCACTGGAGTGATATAGAAAAAGGACCCAGTGGAGTTTTCAACTTCATCAATATTCACTCATTCATCGTGAATCCTGGCAGCAAATTCTCGACTGTATTACCGGATGGATGTTCTCCTTTGTCACTGTGAGGAATGTCTGAAATGGAATTTTAAATTAGAATAGAACAATTCCCAATTTTTATGGACCTCGGTCACAGCCATATATATCACTTAATGATGGGAACTTTTCAATTTTTTGTGTAGGTCTTTGGCGCTACCCAGCCATTAAATAGGTCAGGGATGAATGTCCCTAGTTTACTCTGCAGTCTATGAAAGCAGTGGGAAATTATGTGTTGCTTGATACAACTGTGTATTTGAGTTTCCCTAAAATTAAAATCAATTATAAACAAAAGGATTCCTCTCTGAATTTCATATGCTTGCACTTCCTTTACACTGTGAACATTTTCTAAAAGAAATAAACGATTCTGTAATCTAGTGAAATTTTCTAGTATTGTGTACAAAAATTAGCATTTGCATAAAACATGTTACTCTATCTCAGCCCTAACGTGACCCCACCCATAACGTAACCCTGCCTCAGTTTAGATGTACAGTCAGTAAGGATAGTCATGGTGGTCCACGTTACTCCTCCCCCATGTGTAATGCTGCATTCAACAGACCTCGGAACTCGGATTTTTCCGACTTCCTACTTGGAAAAATGGGTTAAAAGGGCATTTGAAGTCAGAACTCCGACTGGCAAACTTGGACCAAAATCATCTACCCCAACTTCACGAGTCTGACGTCACTCAACATGGCAGTGCCCATGGAAGCGAGCTGTATGAATGGAAATGATCAGCTAACAGGCGAATAAAGTATTTTTTCTTATGTGATTTTGAAATTAAAAGGTCAAAATAGTATATCACCAAGTTAACTATCTACAGTGTATAATAACTGTTTGCCATTGATACGTAAGTGTAAATAATTTCAGAATATTCTCTGCACAAATGTTGAATGCTGTGATTAATAGTATTGTAAAACAACACAACCAAACAGTTATCTAGTCTACTTTAGTTAGCATTGATTACTAAGTTTATTTAATCTTACAATATTTATCGGTGTTCAGCCATGCTTTTTTGTTTACATTTGGCTGGAACGGTTTGAGATTGGAAACTGGAAACTCCGACTGGGAAAATTCTGACTTCCGAGGTCAGTTGAACGCAGCATAACTCCTCCCTGGGATCAAAGACGCAACAAAGGGTAGTTGCAAATTTTTGCTTATGTAATGTTTGCTATTTCTCCAAAGTCTGTAAACAGTAAATTTTCTGGACTATGTTGTTAACAGAGCAAGTCAGAAGGACTCATGACAATCAAGTTTCATAACATTTTTCCAAAATGAAGTTAATTGTATTGAAAACAATTTGAATAATCTTATTTACTGGCAGATGTTTTTCACTTCTTTGAAGAAAACAAGATGTGGAGGCTAATAATAGCTAAGAATTCTCATGATTGGTCTGATTTTAGAAATTAGCAAAGTCATCAAACCCATCCAGTGTATTTATGAGTCAGACCTGTTTTACCAGCTTACTAACAACTTACTCCAACAAATCTTTCCTGAATTCCTGTCTTTTGCAATTTATTAAAACGCTCAAACAAAGCTAACACAATCAAATAAAACTGGTTGCTAATAAAGATGTCCCTGTTTGGTTTAAAAGTCAGTGAACCCAGTAAGTGGACAGATCATATCGGGCCTGGCTGAGCTGGTCAGCCTCAGTGACCCATATTCACATGGGTCACAACGTCTGCAAAAGCCTGTGACAGAGATGCAGTGAAACTCTTTCATGGTGTGCCGTCAGTATGTGTTGAAATTTGGTTATTGTGTGATTAGCTTGACAAGCTGCTTGCAGAGTAATTAGATTAGTTCCCATACATATCACTGTGATTAAAGACTGCCCTTTCTGTCAGGTTCTGGGGTTACTGTGGAAAATGTAACACTTAGCACTGAAAGAAAATTCAAAATGTATAGCATCCTTTGTTTTTTGTGTGAAATTTGATAAATCAGAATTAGTTGAATGTTTACTGTTTGTATTAAACAGTTGTGATTTTTTTTTTTGTTTTTTTGTTTTTTTGTTTTTTTTGNTTACTGTTTGTATTAAACAGTTGTGATTTTTTTTTTTGTTTTTTTGTTTTTTTGTTTTTTTTGCACATGTAATTTTTGAGTTTGCTTAAAAAGCTGTAACCCTAACCTGAACCTTTCTAGAAATTTCTTAAAACAAGTTTATTTGTTGAAATAATCTCACTGTACTGGCAGGTTTTTACTTGTTCTAAGAAAACAACACTTTTAGAACTAAAAAANAAAAAAAAAAAAAAACCAATAACTTTTCATTATCATTATTATTATTATTATTATTATTATGATTATTATTATTATTATTATTATTATTACTTTTATTCATTCATTCATTCATTCATGTTTTTTTTGTTTTTTTTTTTGGCAGTCAGCTAAATTCACAACCATAACTGAAGAGAGAAATATCAGCATTTGTGTGTTTGTTCACAACTCATTGCTGGGGAAAAAACAGCTGTTGTGAACAAAAGTTGAACATTAGAAAATGTTTATAACTTTGATTTAGTTGTCTGTTGTTAGTTTGAGAGCGATTCCCGTCATGTGGTTTGTTTTTGGTGGTGAGCCAACCCTTTGTTTTACATTTGGATAACAGATTGTATCTTTAATATTTAAAGGGTGTACAGTGGGCTTCTTTTAAAGGAAAGTAACATTGCATCTTAGCCCATAATGCAATAACGTTCAGTCATTCAAGAGTTAAAAATGAGCTCTGTTAATTTTCCCTCAGTGTAATCCAAGCCTTTAAATCCAGATTAAATGTTCTTTTAATCACTCAGCTTGAAACCTGAATTAATTACAAATCTGCTACTAAAAGGGTATTTTGTCATAAAAATGTTAATTAGCAGGGGGTGCTGACCTCCCTTTTGGCATTGTGTATCCCCAGCTGAGGACAGGACGTTTGTCCACTGTCGCCACTTAATGACGGTAATATTAAACACTCACAGAATGTTGTCGCGCTTTTGTCTTCATTCATATCAAAATGAAGTTCTTGGAGGCCCACATTTATCAATCACGGCAGGGCTCCAGCTGTTCGCTAGTCTTTGGCCTGGCTTCAACAGCCGGCCTTACAAATTGTCTCTGAATAGCAGTGAGCAAGGCCCCTTCAACCCCCTTTTGTCAGCGTCTCCTGACAAATGCTCCTCTGCAGACACATGCCTCCTTCCTACCTTCTGCTTTCTACTTGCACATGGCTGCTTTGCATTCGTTGCGTATATGATTCCTATCAACATCATATGTTTTTGTAGCTCCTGAGTCATCTGTGCATGTGAATGGAATGACAGTTTAAGAATGAACTATAAAACTGAATGTGTATGATTCTATTCTGTACACTTTATTATGTTTTCTACTTTGTACATTTAAGTATAATTTTTGATATATTTATATTGTTGCCATAAGAGCAATTATTCTAGTAGCACACTGTAAAAAATTTACATATAGGCCCACAAAGACAAGAAATCATTAAAGCTGGCATCATAAAAAGAAAAACAGTGTAATGCAAAAATTACATGCATAAAATAAGCAGCATCAGCATCAAATTTTCTCAATCTATGAATTGACCTCTGCTTTTATTGTAACACAGGACAAATACAAAAAAAAATGTGAAAACATATAAAAAGAAAAGTCGATCTTTCTGTTTTAAAGACAAGCTTTTATCTTTTGAGCTGTCAGAAAGCTGATTGGCTGGCTCTGCCCTCAGCTGACCGACAGTCAGCACTTGATCCACATGTTGAGTCATCTGTCAGTCTCTGAAAAACTCCACTGATGGAGACCAACTGAGACTGACAGGCTACAAGTGCCTCCAACTGCTGCTCACAGGCACTTTGAGGCTGACAGCAGGCGATTTCAGCCTCAGCGTTGACAGACGGAACCACATTGTGCTAGTAAAGTTACTGTCACTGCAGCTTTCACACCCACCAAAAAATGAGCTGTTTTTTAGGATACAAATGAGAAAAAAAAAAAAACCCAAAAGCTTCATGCACAATTATGGTTTTAAATATTCAGTGACGGCTCACAATTCACGCACACATGCAGTACAGTTAATTTATTTGTAATTTACATTAAATGGACCCTGCAGGAAAATGCAAGAATCAAATGGCTCTATGTGATGAAGGGTTGCGTCAACAATGAATTATAACAAAACTCTGCAGTTTAATCTCTTTTCGCTCATTGTTTTGGTTTCCAGTCTGCAAATATATTGTTTAGTGGCCTCTCCGAAGTCTTCAGCTGTTTGCAGCGAACAAGCTCTGACAAAAGACTGCAAACTTTCTCCAGCAAACACTGACTGAAGGAAGATAAACAAATGGGAAGATAAAGACCCAGGTAGTTTTTGTCAGGAGTTGGTGGAAAGCAAAGCAGAGCTAATGTGAGAGTGAATATTGTACTTAGATTCATCAAATGGACAGACAAGCGACTTTGAACTTTTACACCAGGATTATACTTGATGTTGACTATGCACATGCACGATGGCTGCCATATGTAAACTACATTCACTTAAAGCATTGATCGTGCACATCCTCAAGAAATAATGCTACCGTTTGCAAAAATGACGGTAGTAATGCTAAATTTTGTCCTAGCAGCAGTGCAGCAACAGTGGCAAACACAAAAATGACAGAAAGTTTCTAGGAGACACTGATTAAGTTGGCATGATTTTTTTAAATCTGTTTCTTTCACCCTTGTAAAAGATGAATAAAATTCTGATCTACTCTTTGTTTGTAAAGTGAAATTGGAAGTAGTATAGTAGATGTTCTGGTGACAACTAGGGATGACTTATGTCTTGGACCTCACATTGGCCCCCAGTGGAAATAGTATTTTAAACCTCCAGTCTGACTAAGTACACAAGTATGTGAGCAACACCTATTTTGCAGCAAAACCTTTTCACTAAATCACTGTGTTCACTCTACCGTTGTTTGTTCAGATTGAGCTCCAGAAATCATTGCAAAGAAATGCTGCATCATTATCATCTTCTTCATCATCATCATAAAAAAAAGACATTACCAACAGATAAAAAATGGATTTGTCAGTGTGATAAAGAATGAATTGTTCAGTTTGTCTTTTGTATCCATTTCAGAGGAAATAATTAAGATAGATGGGCAGATGAATTAGCTGTCCTCCAAGGTCAAACGCTGATTGCCTTATTACTCTATTATTTCACTCTGCTGGAACTATTACCACTGACACTTTTTCATGATATTTTGTACATACACACCAAAAGAGAGTGAGAGACATACAAATTGATTGTTTGGTGGCCAAATCAGTCATAGTCATCTTCGGTGGATGGATTAATGGCTTTGATGGCTGCTGCAGGTTGAGGCAGAGAGACTGGCTGCAGACAGGAGAGATTGGTTTGAACCCCAGGAAGCTGAATCGATGTGAGTTATATATGAGGCTGCTTGGTTTTGTTTGGGGGGGGGGNTTTGGGGGGGGGGTGAAAAATGTGTGTGGTGGAGTTTGCCACGTTCTCAGGATGCACTTTTGTTTCTTTGCTATTACAAGTGATCGACTGCCGCATTCACGCTTCCCCAAGTTGATCTCTACGAATGTGCGTCAGCCATACTTAAGATGTCATGTGTAATATGCTTCTTTTTTAAAGAATACTCACTGTTTATGCATTTCTAACACCAAAACACAATCATGTCAGTGCAACAGAGAGTTGGGAAGCATTAATCATGTACTTGAGTAGTTAAGTGCAGATTTGACGTACTTTTTTGGCCACTTTCTACTTATACTGCACTACACTTCACAGACCAATGCTGGATTTTTTTTTTTTTTTTTANTTTTTTTTTTTTTTTTAAGGTTGGCAGACGCTGTAAGAGCCTGATTTGAACAAAAATTTGGCATTTTCAGACTTGTGACTGAATGGTGTTTGAATGAAGTTTGAGGAGGATGCAAAACCCAATTGATTATGCAGACAATGTACGACTGAGCGACAGGGCAAGCAGATGGATTTCTGAAAGTCAGAAATTTTCGTTGCATCTTATGCAGTTTGACAAGTCTCACAAACCAATTTCTTCAAGCCACAATTGGATTTCTCAAAATTCATTTTAATCCATTTTGACGATTCATTTAAATTTTATTGAGAGTTTCAGAGAATTTTCTCAGTCTGCAAAGCAGCATGTAATCCTTTGACAGATCTGGAAGGATCCCAAGAAGAAGAAAATCCCTCAAAACTGGAGATACAAAAACCAATGTGTAGGATTTACATAATTTCACCAAGTCCAATTTTGGGGCTTTTTATTTTCATAACACTGATAGTGACTTTTTTTTTTTTTTTTTTTTTTTTTTGAGCAGCTGAGTGCACTAATTTTTAGGATCTAAGTACTTCTTCCATCACTGGTCTAACAGTATATGACTTGTATTTTAAAGGCCAGTAGTTTATCAGTATAAACATAATCCTCTTTGTCTTCTGTTATTAGATGGATGTGAAACATATGTGCATCTGCTCAAATAATCTCAGGATCTGGTAAAATTAATCAACTCCACACTATAATTCCAAATATTTGTTGCTAGTGCTTGATTGGGGTCAATGCCTCAATAGTGTATCAAGGGAACGAGAAGTCCCATAATGATTTATTACCAGCCCAGCTGCACATATTATGAAATGAGTTTATTAGTTTTAAACCTGGCAGTAATGTGCTTTTGCTTTAGGGGAGCAGGCATGGGTGACGAGAACCTGCATTAAGCTCTTGACGTGAAAGCTCCATTGTACTACATATGTGCATCCCTAATTTGGTTTAACTAGTGCAGTGCCCATTCAAAACGGGCCTGTTCAGAATGTGCCAGTATTGTGCCGAAAACTGCATCCCTGCTAAGAATTGCATCCCCACTCACGGACAATGGGTCATATATGTAATCCAAGTCAATATTTACTCCTTTGAATAACTTTTATCAAACAGTGATTATGGCACTTTTTAGAGGCAATAACAATAATACCTACAGTAAGTCTATTGGGCAACAGCGATTCAGTCCTCCATTTTTATTTGTTATTTCTTCCGAAAAATACATCCCCTCCTTTCTTGGACCTGAGGGTTACATCCACCAAACTCACCCTGTCACACAAAAATAACCCCAAATATGATTTTTAATATCATTTCATTCCTTCATCTTTCAGGAAGTTATTTACACTGGGGATGCAAATCTCGGCAGAAGAGCACTTGGTGAAAAATACATCCCCTCCTTTCTCAGGCCTGAGGAGGCTCACATGCACCAAACTCACCCTGTCACATCCAAATAGCCCCAAATGTGAGCTGTTAACTTGATTTCATTCCTTCATCTTCAGAAAATTATTTACAGTGGGGATGCAAATCTCAGCAGAAGTGGGGATGTAATTTTTGGCAGGGATGCAGATTTTGGCACAACACGCTGCAGCCTGCCATAATTTTGTTCTGCACGGTCCTCGTGAGCTAGTTTTGTTTGCAGTGGAGCAGAGCCTATGCTGCTGTGCCCGGACTGTATCCTGCCACGCAAACTACTTTTTACTGGCACAGCTCAATTCAAGAACCGCTCATCCAAACAACTTCACACGAGACACTGTGCATCCTTGGATCCTGAGCAATAAACCTGCTGAATTTTAACATCATTCAGTGCTGGATTCTAGAGATGTTGGTGCCACAGAGATTTCTGTCTTTAGATACCATGTTATCATGTACGTTGCAAAAATAATTCACCTGTACAATACATAGCGTTTCATGTTATCCCTTTGTTGAACATATTTGAAGCTAAAGTTTCTTTGGCTTTATTTACAGGGACTCGAAGATTTTTTTTTTTTTTCATTAAAAGTAGGAAAAGTTTAGAAAAGTACAGCATGTGGTTCACTTCCTGTTTTCATAGTCACAGGAGAATAATAACTAAACAAGAATGTTATTACCCTGTAATGGGAGTCTGACAAAATGGTTCCTCTCACCATTATCAACTCCATTTCTGCCTCCCTTTCCTTCTGATGATCAATTAGATGTTAATGGATAGCCTGCTGTGCTGCGAGATGATGACCAACGTGTTTTTGTGTCGAACTAAGTAAATGACAAAAGTGCATCCAGCAGCACAGTTCAGAGTCTATTCACATTAATGACTCAGTGACTCTGTTTCAATCATTGATTACATGATTTAAAATGTGTTATCAGATTTGCTTTGGTGTTTTAAAAACCATTTATTTCTGCTATTAAAGTAAACTTCTAGAGCTTTAATGAAAGTTTCTATACCAACAAATCCTTCATGGCTTTTAGTTTTGCTGTCATCAGAGAAACGCAATAAATTAGCTTTATTTTTTTGCAGCTTTATCCAGCGTTCACTTTGGAAATGCATCGATAAGTATCCACACACTGCAAAAACAGGAATTTAAAAAGTCTGGAAATCTTGTTTTAATCTGATATTTTATTATCCAATGAAAATAATCTTTTCAATTATTAGACTTTTTAGAACCTTTTTAAGCTCAAGCTGTCTGTCAAATCACTTTTTAAGTCCACCTGCCTATTATTGAGTCTGAAAGTGATTTTCTTGAAATAGCTGAAAACATTTGCCAGCATTCTGAGATTATTTCAACCTGTTTCTGTTACAAATCAAAAGAAACCAGGGCAGGTCACTGCACTTTGATCGTCATATGATCCATTTTTGGTTGAGTCTCAATGCATCAAATATTCTCTCAGTATATCAAAAGACTTCTAAAAATGGGAGTTTTTAAAGTTTTTTTGTTGGTCACAGAATTATCAAAAATGGCTAAATGTTCATAAAGATCCCTGTTTTAAGACATGAATTTATAAAAAGTAGGTAAGAGCAATTTTACCTAAACCAAATTTCTTTATACTAAAATTTCACCAGATTACAGAGTGTTTTGTTTGTTTCTAGTTGAGGATTTTTACAGTGTACATTTGGTCTATTGTCATTTTATTACTTGAGATAATATATTTCTTTAGTATTGTACTCAGCGTGTATATTTTGAGTTTACTCACTGTGGCATTTGCCTTTTGAGACCAGAATGGACTAAAGTAAACAGGATGTTTACATTTATCTTCATAATAGAGTGTAAGAAGTCAACAGAATAACACGGCGTTTCAAGTGCTATTCTCATTTCAACGCAAATGGAAAAGCCCTGTTTGAAATGACAGCAGCATTAGTAGGATAAATATTCAGAGAGAAAGGAGCTAAAACCAGCAGCGTTCACCTGCTAACACTGCTGCTCCTTCATCCTGCTAAACCCTCACAAAGCCCGATCAACTTCCAAGCCCGCTGCTTGTCAGCAGAGGAATATATAAAGATAAATGATATTATGTTAAATTCCACTTAATGACAAATTTTTAATTTTCTGAACATGGTCATTTTCTGGCTAGTGAATCAAGTGTAAGTAGCTAATTACGTGAGGATCTGAGCAAAAATAACTCCTCATTTTCAGGGATAATGGAAGAGAAATGTTGTAGATTAATGGCACTATTTATCTTTTTTAAATTTCTATCTTTCTGTGGTGATGGCTGCGCTCCCCAAGGAAAATATTCATAAAATGAAATTGAAGTCGTAACTTAATAGGTTATTAAAATTTTTGAGTGCATATCACTTCTCCTTTCGCAGCGCTGTAAATTTAAATTGAAGTTTGTGGCGTTCAGAGTCACCAGTAGAGTTTTTTATTTTTATTTTTTATGAAGGCACGATAGAGGAGGAACATGCATCTTTGTCAGGACGTATTTGCTATTCTAATTTTATGGCAGGCCAGATTATCAAAAAGGAATGTCGGAGTGTTGGCTGCTGACAACACCTCAGCCTTCAGCCATGTGTTTCCATTAGAGGTCCAGGCCGTCCAGGGGTTTGTTCCCCCTATTATTTTCCATTTCAGTCTTTTATCTTGATTTAACGTGAGGCTGGCTGAATATTCTCCCCCCCGCCATTTGATTCCCCTTTTAGTAAGTGAGAAATGCTGTGCTGTACAAGATTTCACAAGAGGGACTCCTGCTCTCCAGGGAGGTGCTGCGGATCGGTTCAAGGTGGAATAACTATCTATAGCCAGCATGTTTGGAAATGCGGAGTGGAAAAAGAAAAAGGGTCAGAGTACCTGAAAGGAAGTGAAAGGCAAAGCAACCTGCAGCAGAGAGCCAGTGTGTTTTTTTTCTCTCAGGGTCAGAGGGCAAACACATTCCTCTCAGCCAAGTTTATCACACATACTGAATGCTTTGTAGTTACTGTGAAGTGGCCACAGTAGTTTGTCCCGGTTATTAGTCAGCAACAAATTTTTATTTGGCTTTAAAGGACCATTTTGCATGTTTGAGCCTAATATATTCAATTTTCATACACATAACTTTACTGACAATCATTTCCCAAAGCATACTACTGGAACGGTGAGTTAATTTTTTTTTTCCTACTTCCCAGACCGCCATTGGTTTCAGTTTATTCTGGTACGCTATTAAAAAATCAACTTGTTGATACTTGAAACATTGTTGGGATAGGTAATCCATCATCACGAACAACATGTATATTCAGGGTTTTTTTTGAAGTTTTGTAATTTTAGCGTTTAAGTGCAATAAAAAGTGCGGAGTGAATGTATGTCTCCACCGGGGAATGTAGTCCCAAAAGAAGACCTGCGTTTATCAAAAAATTTAAATGACTATGACTTCGGCTGCGTAACTATTTGCAGGTGAAACATCGATTTTTAAGGTATCGCTTGAATATTTGATTTTGAAGGATTAAGAGATTTTGCAAAATATCAAGAAAGCTGAAATACAGTTTTATCCTTTGGGAAATGGTTGTCAGTAACATAACATGTATGAAAATTGAATATATTAGGCTCAAACATGCAAAATGGGTGATATGTCCTTTGTATGGGACATATTATGCTTTTGTGCTGAACATTATCAAAGTGTCAAAACTTGAGGTTGATGCCAATAAAAATGCATCCTGTCGGACAAACTCACGGGGCCTAAATTGCTCTGAAAGCTTCATTTTGTATTTGTGGTTTGTTTCTGTAACATGTTGATGTCAACATGTAAAACATGAATTTACCCGCCTACACGCAAAAAGTACAAGGCTACAAGGTGCGAATGTTCGGCAAGCATGTGTTTTTCTCAGTCTGTGTTCAAGACAGACACGGGTGGCCAATGAGAACAAAGTGGGTTGAATTTTTTGGTTTTTTTTTTTTTANGGGGGGGGGGGACTTAAAGAGACAGTAATTATCCTGTAGTAGCTGGTCTGTTTTCACTACGTATGCACAGCGGTGCTGCAGCAAGGGAGAGCAGAAGCTGATCAATGTATTTTCTGCAAAATAATTTTAGGTTGAAATGGATTTCCACCTGTAATTTAACTTATATACCCACACATCCAAAACTTATGTTTCCTGCTCCAATAAGACAACAGTAAATATCAGCAGTATATGAGGTCCTCTTGTGGTGAGGACAGCTCAGAAAATGTTTCTAAGAATAAAAAAAAAGAATGAGGATAAATTTAAATAAGCCGCTTATTCTAAAGTCCCTCAAAGACATTATAAAAACTACAAATCCAATTTGCACATGCATTTTTTGCATTATTACATTTTTTATTTTACCTGGTTTTACACAAATTGAAATATTCAAAATAAACACTGCTTAATTCTGAGACTCACTTTCGCGTTAAAAAAAAAAAACTATCTGAAGGTAATAAGGACATTATTAAGACACATTAAACACTATGTAGCGGCAGAGGTAGAGGTTATTTTAAATGAGAATACTGCAACAAAAGTGTTGATTTGATAGTTGTAATCAATTTTTTTAATACCAGTTTCAGCTAACCAGCATGTGACTAGAACTCTTTAACTAGTTAGTAAAACTCAAACAGTTGGGTCGAGGCTCCGGTTTGGCCACATTTCCTAATGAAATTCTTTATTGCTTTATTTCTCTGTGCATGTTCTTCCAGCCAGGATGGAGGCTCTCAGTTGTATATCTGTGGTCAATTATGAAACATAAATAGGAGTCATAGTGAAGTCAAAGCGCTGCAGAGGAACCGAAGACAAACGGAAGCTTATTATTATCATTTGACTGCTTCAAGACAAACGAGTGCAGGGATGCTCCACAAAAAGCCGAGCCGGAGCGCCTGTCAGTCAGTCGGCCTTTAATATTACTTACAGTCTGAGAAATTGTGATACGGACGTCTCCAGTTGGTTTGAAATTAATAACATTTGGTTCCCCCGTTTCAAAAATGGACACAGTGCAAATTTATCATTTCTTGTGCTAAGAGGCTCCCCTTAAGGACCTCCACCCTCCTTTCTTCAATTTCTATTTAGAAATTCTGTGGGCTCAAAACCTTAAAGTATAACGGACTGAAATCCTCATACAATCCTGACCTGTTTATGCGGTATAAAGTTGATAGGCTGTCAGGCCCCCAGCAAAAAGGCCCAGAATGAAGCGAGCTATTCTTTAAATTGCTGGGGTGATATTTGCAGATAATAAAAGAAATAAATCAGACAATGGGGCTGAATATTTCATTTGTTATCCATATTCCTTATGGGCAAAAATGATACAGAAATGTAAAAACAGCAATTCCACTTTACCCCCTCTGGAATTGTAAGAGTGGAGATGCTGTTTTCATGTCTGAAGACAAAGTGTGTGCTTTCCCTCTGCCTACAACAGATAAATCTAATAGGCAGCCAGAATTACGGGTTGTAATGTTGCGCAGTCTTAACCTAGACTCTTCTTTCTCCATTTTTATTTCTGTCAATCTCTCAAACTAATGGACACTCAACACAAACAGCTGAGGAATGCTTTCTATATAAGCTTTATAGAATTTAACATCAGGCCAGAGAGAAGTTATAGGAGCGGCAATGACACACTTTTTACACTGCAAAAAGTCTCTGACAAGAAATAAGCAAAATATGGTGTAATTGAGAGAAATTGTTTGGTATCAAGAAAATTCAATGTCCAAATGTAGAACAAAAACAACCTTAAAACTACTAAATAATTCTGTAAAACTTGCTTTAAAAAATAGAAAAAAAAAAAAAAAAANAAAAAAAAAAAAAAAAAGCATTTTCAAGGCGTCTTTTGTTGTTTATGATTCAATCAAAAACTGATAACTTGGCAGTCATGTATGGAAAAATTTTCAAGATATCATTTTCAATTTCTTGATTCCACTGCAGTCTTCCTCTGTCTCATTTCTGGATCCTGACACTCATTTCTAGAAACTTCTAGGAACAAGTTGACTTCACTGCATCGACAGATTGGTTTTTTGTTTTGTTTGTTTGTTTGTTTGTCTTCAGAAGAATCAAACTTTCGGGACTCAGTAACAGAGAAAATGACTTTAGAATTGGTCTGATTCTTCAAATAAGAAAATCCGTCTGTTTTTTTTCTCTGTAGATATTTAGGATATGAATTTGTCAAACTTTTAATTCACTTTTTCAGACTGTTTCTATTCAGCTCGAGCTGACAAACAGACTGAATTACCTCCTAAAACAAGCCTTCCTTTCCTGTGCTGGGTTAATGCGTGCAGAGGCTTTTATTTCTGGCAATGCTCAGTCTTCATGGATATTATGTTTGCCATTATTTTGTCACCTCAGCATATAATTGCTTTAACATCTGTCTGCTGCATCTCCATTGTTGGCCCCTTCAAAATTTAACCCCATTATGATATTAAGAGGCCGTTTTTCACCCTGTGAGTCCTCCACTGAGAAACATTGCTGCTGTCTGATGGCTCTCTTGCTGCACGAGGCCCAGAGCATATCGCTCATCACCAACGCCGCTGTACATTATGTTTCTGAGATGACACCTCAGACCTCCCACCACCCCTGGGTGAGATTTTCTCCCCTCTACAGTGGCACTTTAATCTTTATTTCCTCATGTCCGTCCTCCCTGGACCTCTAATATACTGTCTCATTTCTTCTTTGCCCATTTTCTGCTAATTCACTGCCATCTGCCTTAGCATCTGTTTGAGGGGAGAAACTGGGAAAAACAATCTTCACATTGAAGGAAAAAGTCTGTTCTTTCTTTCCTTCTTCTTCTTCTTCTTCTTCTTCTTCTTCTTCTTTTTCTTCTTCTTCTTCTGTCTTTCTCTCTTGCTCATTGTGTCTTCCCCAGTCTTTGTTGGAGGCAAAGTCTCTGCCTCAGTTGTCTTCCTTTTTTGCATAAGCCTCCTCAAACCCTTTTAAAGTCTAATGCTACATGTAAACCTCAGGCCTGCTTCCTCTCTTGTTCACGGAGCCCCCCNCCCACACACACACCCACACACACACTGCAAAAAAATCACCTTAAAAACAAGCAAATGCTGGGATTATTACTTACCCCCAATGGGGTAGGTAAGCAATAATGTAAATTTCTTCAAGGTTTCTTTTGTCTGAGCTTATAACTAATAAAGAATTTCAGATGGTTTAGCTAAATATACAATAAAACTTTAGACATTCAAATGAAAGGTGTTTGAAACTACATTTTATCTTTTAATTCAGCTCATTTCAGGACTTTTTTTTTTTTCAAAAACAGATTGAAATAAGTCACTGGACTGGCAGATTTTTGCATTTGTTAGGACCAAATGTTAGGACGTTTAGTTAGGACAAAATGAGTTGTCATAAAATTTTCAGACTGGTCTAATTCTTGAAATAAGGAGAGACATCTTGTTTTCCTCTCAGATTATCTCAAAGTTTCATGAAACTAGCGCATATGGTGCTTAATAAGATTGTTGTCCTTGGGTAAGAACTGAAGCATCTGAAAACATGACTTACTTTCTTAAATTCCTGTTTTTGCAGTGCAAAGATGAAAAAAAAAAAAAAAACA
>VXCM01003937.1:10044-48060 GCA_014773175.1 Lucifuga dentata
TTCCTAAAAAAAAAAAAAAAACTTCTGCTGTTACTTCTGTTGGTGATGTAATGGTTCCACTACAAACTAGTGGAAATTAGAGTTATTTCGCTACATGACACCTTCATTCATGGACAACCAATGGATACCCATTGGAGAACCAGAATGTTTTTAGTGGAGAAGCACAACTTCAGGTTTCTCTGAACAAAGGCAACATGATAGCATTACATTCCCATATTTTCTTTAGCTACATGAATTTATCTGTCATTTCTTCACACTTTTCATTGCATTTCTGCAGATATTGATCCAAAGTTTTGCTGATCTCTTGCTGAGAATCTTCCACCTCACAACCTGTTTTTATAACCACACAACCTGTTTTATAACCTCACAACCTGTTTTTATAACAACACAACCTGTTTTTATAACCACACAACCTGTTTTTATAACCTCACAACCTGTTTATATAACAACACAACCTGTTTTTATAACAACACAACCTGTTTTTATAACAACACAACCTGTTTTATAACCTCACAACCTGTTTTTATAACAACACAACCTGTTTTTATAACCACACAACCTGTTTTTATAACCTCACAACCTGTTTATATAACAACACAACCTGTTTTTATAACAACACAACCTGTTTTTATAACAACACAACCTGTTTTATAACCTCACAACCTGTTTTTATAACACAACCTGTTTTTATAACCTCACAACCTGTTTTTATAACAACACAACCTGTTTTTATAACCTCACAACCTGTCTTTATAACCACACAACCTGTTTTTATAACCACACAACCTGTTTTATAACCACACAACCTGTTTTTATAACAACACAACCTGATTTTTTTCTTCCATATTTTTGAACTTCATCCACGATATTGTTTCTTTTCCATTTCGACTCGCCTCCCAACAGAAAGTTGAACAATTGGACAGTCGGCTTGTTTTGATGTGCACATCAGACGCTATCAGCCTTCTATACAAGAAGTCTAACTCTGCTGCTGCTTTATTCAACATTATTTCATGTAATAAATGAATTTATACCAGCTTATTTGCATGTATGATGCAGCGGTTTTGTAGGACGGTGCACCATTAATTTCTAATATATATTTTTATCAAGGCGACTCCACTTAAAACAGCCTAATTTATTTTTTTCCAGCAGGATTGTTTGTTTGTCAGAATGCATCGTTTGACCGTTTCTCTTCAGCTTAATTTGTGTATGACTTACCCGTCCTGATCATTCCGTAATTAAACTGTCAAAGTGAGTGAAGAGACGGGTGCTAATACGGGAGATAAATAATGTAAATAAGCCTATTCACTTCCAGTGTGTGTGTGTGTGTGTGTGTGTGAGACGTGCATTGTTTGTGAAACACATCAGACTGACCAGAGTTTAAGGCTGATTTTACTTTTAATCAAATTAAAAATGTTTTTTTAATCTCGCGTAGGTTGACGGTCACATTCATGTTTTAGAGCAACAAGGACACGTGTTTTATTTAAAACGGTTTCAGCTTTGTCACGAAGCAGCTCGAGGTTCCAACAAGGAGGGGAGGGGGGTCATGCAAGAGTTCCAAAATTAAAGTATTTATTTATACAACTAAAACAAAACTTGCAGAATGCTGAAGTAATTAATTGCCAAAGTAACATCGAAGCAAAGTGATATTTTTGACTCATTTTGTCGATGACGTCTATAAGTGCAGTTTGAGAAATCAGAATTACAGTCTGACAATATTAAAATAATTCATTACTAATAAACAAATATACATCCCCCCANCCCCCCCCCCCTCCTGAAAAAGCTGTTTCCTTCTCATGAAAACACCAAGTTTTTCTTTTTTGTTTTTTTTATTTTTTTTAAACTTTCTTTAACATTATTATTTCTCTAAAATTAAGACACCAGTCTTTTTTTTTTCAATTCAGTTCTTGTATCCTATGATGGCCAATCAACAGCTACACTTTGGCACAGATCCAGATATTGATCCAGATCCAGATATTGATCCAGATCTGTGAGATTAACTATATCTTAGGTCAGCGCATCACATTTATGGCATTTTTGTTCATTAGCAAATAACTGCAGAAACATGAAATAAACAGCAATGTGTAGCTAAGATGATGCTGATTCAGCAGAATGAGACAGTTTGGACATGTTTTACACAGTTATGAATATAGATCCAGATGATGATGATGATGATGGTGAAGATGAACACCACTATAGCATGAATTTACATGGTATTACCACTAATGACATGTAGCCATACAGATAGTTAAAGGACCAAACCAGCATGTTTAAGCCCAAAATATAAAACCTGCATACATGTTACATTACTGAGAACCAATTTCCAAAACATGAAACCATATTTTACTTTTCCTGTTGTTGTTGTTGTTGTTTTTTTTTAATCCCCTAATCTTTCAAAATTAAATGTTCAGGTGATACAACCACCTTAAATTCAATGTTTTGCCTTCTAACACTTGTGCACGATTGTAGAAGACATGGTCATTTTAATTTCTCTGTAAAAGCTGTCCTCTCCTGGGACTATATTTCCTGGCACAGGCATACATGGTCTTTGATGCAGCTCTGTGTTGATCAGTTAAATAAAGCTACTTTGACAAAAAACCTAATAGACATCTTGTTTAGCTGTGATGGATTATATATCTCAATCATGTTTCAAGTCTCCACAAGTTGATTTTAATATCATACTGGAATGAACTGAAACCAATAGCAGCCTGGAAAGGTATGAAAAACAATCTAAAATTTACAGCTAAAGCAGTATATTTTGGGAAATGATTGTCGGTAATGTAGCGCGTGTATATGGATTATATATATTGAGTTCAAACATCACCGGTATGATCCTTTAAAGCTGGTCAGCAGTCTGGGGGTGTTACTGTGACTGTGTGTGTGTGTNTGTGTGTGTGTGTGTGTGTGTGTGTGTGTGTGTGTGTGTGTGTGTGTGTGTGTGTGTGTGAGATGATATCAGCGATAGCAGTCATGGTCATGTCAGAGCTTTGGTCGTTCTCAGAAGCATCATCCTTTAGTCAGGGATCATTTCGTGTTCCAGCACTAATTGTGTTGTCTGGCATTTTCTGCTCAGGCTGCACATTCGCCCGTTTTCCTGCAGCAAACACACTTTCATGGGGTTTTCGGTCATGCATGACTACAGCCTTTGGGAGCGGGAATGTTTCCCCTTTTGCTCTCTCTGAGGAAAATAAATCCTCTTCCAGGATAAAGGCCAGGCTGGGCTGTGACCCTGCAGGCTGTGTGTAATCAACACGATGTGGCAGTGAAGACGCAAGAGACGCCATGAAGCCCATCCTGACACGCTGTCACTCTGAAGACAAACCATCCCATCNCCCCCCCGGGTGTGGTTGCTGGTTGTATATTTAGCTGTAAACTTCCTATCAGCTGAGTCTCCGTGGAACATAACACCAATTACACACTTGCACAAATATCAAACTTTTACTGCAAATACTGTACATAGATGCAGAAATAATATCACTTTCTTCTTCTTTAATTCATCAGGAGTGAAAGAAGTAAAGAAGTATTGAAACCCTTGAATAAAAATTTGAAAAGCTGAATGAAAACAGGAAGGTGGAATGTATCACGTCTTTTAGCATTTAGCTTCATAGAGGCGTTGCTACAGTATTTCCTTATTCACGTGACAGGAAGTGATTCATAAAACACACTCACTAAAATTAAGACATGTTTCATTCTTGTCATAAATAAACTCTATGAAATCTGAAGTTTTAAACTGTATTTGCCTTACATGTGTTAGTGATCAATAACTTTGATAGATAAACTCACTCAGCTGATCAGTCAGTTTTTAAAGGGTGAGTTTTGATCTGAGGTCACACGTTCTCGTGGTGCTGAGCTTATTCATTAAGCCTCATCTGCTGTACGTGTCTGTCTCACACACACACACACACAGCAATCACACACTACAGAGGTTAATATGCACCTTTACCTGTTATTTTAGTGTTAGTCTTAAAGTGTGGAGCTCTGAAGTAGAATTTATGTTTCTTCGCTGATTTAACGTGTAAATTTAACTTTAAAACCAGATGAATCAGGATAAATCGTGACTCTTAAATATGAAGCAGCTCATGCTGATCTTCATTGGCTTTTACCTGTGACGCACCTGACAACAATGCTACCTTCATGTGACACGATGCTCTGATTAATGTAAGAGAAGTTTTATGAATGAGCTTCAACTATCACGGTGCTCATTTAGTGTAATTCTGTGTACTTATTTTACATTTTTAGATCCTTTTAGAGATAATTCCAGCTAGTCGAGCAGACACTGTAAAAGATCTCTTATTGTCTCTGGGTTTTGGGAATAAATAACTGACAAGACGTGCATCATACGATATCAAAGGTATTGTACACATATATGGCTTGTAACACGGCAAGAAGAAAGCTCTTTCTCAAAAAGCTCCATGCAGAGTCTTTTTTTTTTTTTTTTTTNTTTTTTTTTTTTTTTTTGGCAAACTTCAGGACTCCAGATAGAAATCATCACACTTCTTTGGTTGATTTTTTTCTTAGAAAACTAAGTGTTGGAAAATATAAATGCGACTAAATTACTTCTTTTTTGCCCTTTTGTTGGAAAATGCTCTTTCTTTGGAGGTACGAAATGATGATTTCTACCTAAAAATAACACCTTTTTATATCATTTCATCACTCATGCGGTCCCAGAGTTTGACAGGAAGTCCAAATCCTCGTCTGCCCGCTTTTCCTTTTGCAGTAAAAAATTTCCCATCTCTTTAATGCGATCCGTCCTGGATATCCAAGCATCTGCTGGGTCTGAAATGCAAAACTCAGGGCTCAGACTGAAGTTTGCCTGCAGCCTGCGCAATGCTGCTCAGGGTTCTAACCACGTGTCTCATGTTGTTTGACAACTGTGCGGGATAATGGCCGAACAAAGGAACAGCGAGAGGCCATAAGGAGCAAATGTGATTAAATTTAATTAACACAACCTTCATCTGGGCCTGATTACTGCCCAGACACTGACAAAGAGAAGGAGCAACTGTGTGTGTGTGTGTGTGTATGTGTGTTTCAGATGAGGTGTTGTTGGGCTCAGACGCTCTCATGTGTGTGCAAGGATTTCTCTAATCCTGTCTTCCTCCTCGCTGTTTTACACTCAGACTGGTTACATTGACTTCATCATGACAGATCCGTGACCAAACGCACAAAACCTCCTCAGTTGCAAGTGTTTTAATATATACATATTTTATATATCTATATATATCTATATATCTATATATATATATCTATATATATATGTATGTATGTGTGTGTGTGTGTGTGTGTGTGTGTGTGTGTGTGTGTGTATAAAGTCATGTAGTACATAAACATCTTAAAGTAGTTCCTTAGATGAGGAACATTAAGCTATGCAGGAGTAAATCTTTATGTTCCTTGACTGTGAAAGTACACACACATTACACACACAACTTAAAGGATCATACCGGCGGTTTAGCTGTTGGAGCTGAATATATACAACCTGCATACAGATAACCTTACTGATAACCATTCCCCAAAGCGTATGACTGGTACATTTTAGAATTGTTTTTCCTACCTTCCAGACTGTCATTGGATACAGTTCATTCCAGTACGTTATAAAAATCAAATTGTAGAGACTTGGAATGTGATTGCGATAAATAATCCATCACAGCAAACAACATGTCTATTAGGGTTTTTTTTTTAAACAAAGTAACTTTATTTAACTGATCCAACATGGAGCGGCACAGAAGACGATGTATTTCTCCGCCAGAAAATATAGTCCCGGGAAAGGACGGCTTTTACTGAGAAATTAAAATGCCTTCTACCAATCGTGCAAAAGTGTTAGAAGGTGAAACATAGAATTTTAAGGTGTGTATCACCTGAACATTTGATTTTGAAAGATTAGGAGATTTTAAAAAATAACAGGAAAACTAAAATACGGTTTTATGTTTTAGAAATTGTTTGTCAATAATGTAACATACTGTATATGCAGGTTGTATATTTGGGCTCAAACATGCACAATCGCTGGTATGGTCCTTTAACATTTTCCTAAATAATCTTAAACACAATGCGCTACAACCTAAATCACTATTATAATGTCTTCATCATAACGCTGTTAACAGGATACACACAATACTTAAAGGACCATACCGGTGATTATGCATGTTTGAGCCCAATAAATACTACCTGACCTGTATACACTTTACTTTTAGTTTTGGGAAAAGAACCTTTTCACTTTGACAAGTACAATCCCACCATCATATGTATATCATGTTACTGCCATATATGCATGCTTTTGCTCAGAAATCTATACGTCTAAGCCTTTTATCCTATATAACATCTTATATTACATTAATTTGAGAAGATGAATGTATAAAGGAGAAATACATCATCTTCTTCTGTGCAGCTCCATGTTGGATCACTTAAATAAAGTTAGTGGGTTGAGCCTTGATGTAAAGCTATATATATATATGTAGAGAGAGAGAGAGAGAGAGAGAGAGAGAGAGAGAGAGAGTTTAAAGATACATGCTTATGTGTGTGGTGCATGTGTGTATATACATATATACTGTATGTGTGTGTGTGTCTGTGTGTGTGTGTGTGTGTGTACGCACTGTAAGTCATTTTAAAGCTAAGCTGAGATTCTGCGGCTCTGTCTTCTTTGTCTGTTGATTTTTGTTTCCTGCAGTGACAGAATTGTTCATTTGCATCAAGAATTCATCTATCTTTAAACCATCATACATACAATACATACAACATACATCATACACACACTTCCTGTCCTGTTTACCTGTTACTACCTGTACATTCCAGCTGTTGTTAAAATGCAAAAAATGTAAGTTCATGATGGAAGTTTTACTCCATCACACTCTCCATCACACACTAGTTCGTCATTTCTTTACCTGCAGGAAGCATGATCAAGTTGATCAGACATGGAGGAAAAGCAGGCAATGAAAATTAAAGAACCATACTGGTGATTTTGTATGTTTGAGATCAATAAATACAAGCCGCATACATGTTACATTACTGCCAACCATTCTCCAAAGCATAGTATATTAGAGTGGCAAATATTAGAATTGTTTTTCCTAACTTCCAGACTGTCATTGGTTTCAGTTCGTTCCAGCATGCTAGAGAAATCATCTTGTAGAGACTTGAAATATGATTGATATAAGTAATTTATCACAGCAAACAGGACATCTGTAAAGTTTTTTGTGTCAAAGTTACTTAGGAGCTGCACGGATGAAAATGTACCTCTATATATAATCTCAGGAGGAGATGGCGTTTATCAAGAAATTAAAATCATGTGTGTTAGCAGGTGACACAATTCTTTTTAAGGTGAGTGTTTCACCTGAACATTTGAGTCTGAAAAATTAGGGGATATGGCAAAATAACAAGATGGTATGTTTATGAAAAATGGTCAGCAGTAATGTAATATATATGCAGGTTGTATTTATTGGGCTCAAATATGCAAAATCACTGGTTGGTCCTTTAAATCTAAACCAGTGCCTTTGCTTTTGCTCCACGTGGTTTTGCACTTTTTTTTTTTTTTTTNTTTTTTTTTTTTTTTGTTTTACATTTATTGAAATTGCTGATTGGTGGAAAAAAAAATGTTCATCCTCTTCATCAGATTCACCACTTTTCTGACATTTACAGTGATTAGTTTTCATTTTTCCACAATTTTTTTTTCCGCAGGCTATAAATGCGCACAAAGTCTATCAATTATGTAAATTAACAGACAAAAATAACTATTCAAGAATATCAACAACTTGAAAAGAACATGTGTCCATCAATTTTATGTTAGTGGTGTTATATTGATATTATATACTTTTATTTTGACATTACAAAAAGTTGTGAAGAACTTCAAAGGTCAAAGTTCAGAGGAAGAAGAAGCTGTTCAAATGCACACATGGTGAGCTTTTATTTTGTGCAACAGCTCACCAATTTTCAAGATTTCCATGTGACAGAATGAACCTGATGATTAAAAATAAAAAATAAAACTTTGGATATTCAACTTGTTGAATTAAATCAAATTTCTTAATAAAAAAAAGTCCGATGATAACGATGATAGTGATGATCACGATGGTGATAATGATTATAATTATGATGTTCATTAAGATGATGATCATGATGATGATAATGTCAGGATGATGATGATGATGGTGAAAGTGTGGTGCAGGTAGTTGCAGTTACTCTGCTCAACAGCAGAGGGAGCTCTGACTGTATCATCACAGCATCAGACTGTGGAGCCGATGGCTCTGTGTGTGTGTGTGTGTGTGTGTGTGTGAGTCTAGAACATATAACTATGCTTACATGTGTTTGTGTGTGTGTGTGTGTGCATGCATATGTTTGAGAGTCCGAACTAAAACAAACAACTATGATTACATATGTTTGTGTGTGTGTGTGTGTGTAGTGTGTGCATGCATTCATTTGTGAGCCTGAACTAGAACAAGTAACTATGATTACCTATGTTTAAGTGTTTGTGTGTGTGTGTGTGTGTGTGTGTGTGTGTGCATGTATGTGTGTGTGTACAATGCTATGTATTCATGTCTGAACTAGAACATACAGTATAACTATGTTTATGTGTGTGTGTGTGTGTGCGTGTGTGTGTGTTTGTGTGTGTGTGTGTGTGTGTGTGTGAGTGTGTGCAAGCATATATGCATGATGGACTATGGGACTCCGTGTATGTGTGTGTGTGCGCGCGGTATGTGTGTGTGTGTGTGTGTGCATGTATGTGTGTGTGTACAATGCTATGTATTCATGTCTGAACTAGAACATACAGTATAACTATGTTTATGTGTGTGTGTGTGTGTGCGTGTGTGTGTGTTTGTGTGTGTGTGTGTGTGTGTGTGTGTGTGTTTGTGCATGTGTGTTTGCATATGTTTGTGAGTCTGCACTAGAGCATATAACTATGCTTACATGTTTATTGTGTGTATGTGCGTGTGTGTGTATGTGTGTGTGCAGTGCTATGTATTCATGTCTGCACTAGAACATATATCCTATGCTTACCTGTGTATGTGTGTGTGTGTGCATGTGTGTGTGCATGCATATGTTTGTGAGCCTGCACTATAACATATAACTATGCTTACACATGTTTGTGTGTGTGTGTGTGTGTGTGTGTGAGAAAGAGAGGGAGAGAGAGAGAGAGAGACAGAGAGAGAGAGAGAGAGAGAGAGAAGATGCAGGGAGGGAATACTTGGAACAAATCCAATACAATANGGTTGCTTTATGCTTGCTGTCAGCTGGTTACCATGACGATAATAGCCATAACCAGATTTCTATTTCTGTCCGTTTTGTGCTCTGTGCGTCCAGGCCATAATTAGAGCTGATTATTAAAACTAATTAAATCGTCAAACTGAAGTCGGTGATGTTGGAAATTTATTTGGAATCAGCGCAAAGGAATAAAAACTCTAATAAAACTGAATAAAATAAACGGAAGCATTTTGTGCGTGGTGTTCAGGTTTAACAGTAAAATGAATTAACTGCTGCAGGAGACAAACAAACATCTGATTCTGAAATGTATTTTTTAATAAAGACAATAAAGACAACGTACAGTAAATACATGTACTACAGAGCGTGTACATTTAGACTTTAGTGTAAACTAATCCTGTAAATCATCCTTCAGTATTTCTAGAAAATGGATCCAGTAAACATTTTGACACTATAACCTAAAAAGCCTCAAACTAAAATGTTACTTAAATTGTAAAACAGACATATTTTGTAAGCATCACATGCAGACTTGATTTTGGAATAAAATTAAGCCATACAGGGGTTAATTCATTAAAAAAAAACAAAAGTATCTACACAGTCACACTAAATAAGCGCCCTGATAATTGAAGCTCATTCATAAAGCTTCTCTTACATTAATCAGAGCAGCGTGTCACATGAAGGTAGTGTTGTCAGGTGAGTCACAGGTAAAAGATAATGAAGATCAGCGTGTTAACGAGCTGCTATATTTACAATTTATCCTGATTCATCTGGTCTTAAAGTGAAACTGACACGTTAAAGGATCATACATACCACCCATTTTGCATGTTTGAGCCTAATATATTCAACTTTCATACACGTAACGTTTCTGACAATCATTTCTGTATTTCAAAACCATATTTCAGCTTTCCTGATATTTTACAAAATCTTTTAATCTTTCAAAATCAAATATTCAAGTGATACACCCACCTTAAAAATCCATGTTTCTCCTGCTAATAGTTACACAGCCTTATGAAGTCACGGTCCTTTAAATTTTTTAATAAAAACAGGTCTTCTTTTGGGACTATATTCCCCGGTGGAGGCATACATTCACTCTACGCTTTTTATTGTGCTTAAATGCTAAAATTACATAACTTCTAAAAAAACCTGAATACACGTCTTGTTGGTGATGATGGATTACCTATCCCAAGAACGTTTACAGTATCAACAAGTTGATTTTAATAGCAGAATGAACTGAAACCAATGGAGGTCTGGAAGGTAGGAAAAACATTTTTAATTCACCGTTCCAGTAGTATGCTTTGGGAAATGATTGTCAGTAACGTTACATGTATGAAAATTGAATATATTAGGCTCAAACATGCAAAATTGGTGGTATGGTCCTTTAAAACTGCAAAGGAAGCATAAATTCTGCTTTAGAGCTCCACATTTTAAGAGATTGAAGCTAATATAAGAGAGATGAGAGATCCACACAAAGGGAGTTTGGTGCACGGAGGGTGCGTGGCGTGTGTGTGTGTGTGTTTGTGTGTGTGTGTGTGTGCATGTGTGTTTATGCTGTGTGTTTGTTTATTTCATTGGATCAACTACACAACAGCTATTCTTCCTGCAGCTCACTCAGTCAAACATAAAATCGCATATTTCGGTTAAAAAAAAAAAAAAAAAAAAANAAAAAAAAAAAAAAAAAAAAGTCAAATCACAGCATCAATCTATGTTACCTAAAACTACACAATATAATATCCAAACACGTGTGTGTATGTGTGTGTGTCGTGGGGAGAGAACGCAGAGTGTGGCTGAGATGAAGAGGTACAGCAACACGATAAATGTGTGAGAAAACATGTTTCCATCTGCAGGTGATCTGAATTCTCAGTGATTATCAGTACGAAACCAGAGCAAATGAAGTGCAAACACACGGCGGCATTTAGGTCAGCGAGGAGCAGGTCAGGCTGAGTGACCTCACAACCACCTGAAAATATTCTTTAACATGTAAAAACAAAAATCAGCAGCACAAACAAATATTTTAACAGCACAAACCACCACAAACGCTGTCCAGGAGTTAGACGGTCGTCAGTATGCCAACTTCACTAACGTGTAACTTGACTAAGGTGTAACTTGACTAAGGTGTAACTTCACTAACATGTAACTTCACTAACGTGTTGCTTCACTAATGTGAAACTTCACTAACATGTTACTTCACTAACATGTTAATTCACTAACGTGTAACTTCACAAATGTGTAACTTCACTAACATGTAACTTCACTAACGTGTAACTTCACAAATGTGTAACTTCACAAATGTGTAACTTCACGAACGTATAAATTCACTAACATGTAACTTCACTAACATGTTGCTTCACTAATGTGTAACTTCACTAACATGTTACTTCACTAACATGTAACTTCACTGATGTGTTACTTCACTAACGTGTAACTTCACAAATGTGTAACTTCACTAACATGTAACTTCACAGATGTGTAACTTCACAAATGTGTAACTTCACGAATGTATAAATTCACTAACATGTAACTTCACTAACGTGTAACTTTGCGAATGTGTAACTTCACTAACATGTAACTTCACGAACATGTAACTTCACTAACGTGTAACTTTACTAATGTGTAACTTCACTAACATGTAACTTCACTAACGTGTAACTTCACTAACGAGTAACTTCACTAAAGTGTAACTTCACTAATGTGTAACTTCACTAACGTGTAACTTCACTAACATGTAACTTCACTAACGCGTAACTTTACTAATGTGTAACTTCACTAACGTGTAACTTCACTAACGTGTAACTTCACTAATGTGTAACTTCACTAATGTGTAACTTCACTAACGTGTAACTTCACTAACGTGTAACTTCACTAATGTGTAACTTCACTAATGTGTAACTTCACTAACGTGTAACTTCACTAACGTGTAACTTCACTAACGTGTAACTTCACTAATGTGTAACTTCACTAATGTGTAACTTCACTAACGTGTAACTTCACTAACGTGTAACTTCACTAATGTGTAACTTCACTAATGTGTAACTTCACTAACATGTAACTTCACTAACAAGTAACTTCACAAATGTGTAACTTCACTAACGTGTAACTTCACTAATGTGTGACTTCACTAATGTGTAACTTCACTAATGTGTAACTTTACGAATGTGTAACTTTGTGAACTCGTAAATTCACTAACATGTAACTTCATTAATATGTAACTTCACGAACATGTAATTTCACTAACGTGTAACTTCATTAATGTGTAACTTCACTAACATGTAACTTCTTTAATATGTAACTTCACGAACATGTAATTTCACTAACGTGTAACTTCACAGATGTGTAACTTGACTAACGTGTAACTTCACTAACATGTAACTTCACTAACGTGTTGCTTCACTAATGTGTAACTTCACTAATGTGTAACTTCACTAACATGTTACTTCACTAATGTGTAACTTCACTAATGTGTAACTTCACTAACGTGTAACTTCACTAATGTGTAACTTCACTAACATGTAACTTCACTAACGCGTAACTTTACTAATGTGTAACGTCACTAACGTGTAACTTCACTAATGTGTAACTTCACTAACATGTAACTTCACTAACGCGTAACTTTACTTTGTAACGTCACTAACGTGCAACTTTACTAATGTGTAACTTCATTAACGTGTAACTTCACTAACGAGTAACTTTACTAATGTGTAACTTCACTAACATGTAACTTCACTAACGTGTAACTTTACTAATGTATAACTTCACTAACGTGTAACTTTACTAATATGTAACTTCATTAACGTGTAACTTCACTAACGAGTAACTTTACTAATGTGTAACTTCACTAACATGTAACTTCACTAATGCGTAACTTTACTAATGTATAACTTCACTAACGTGTAAATTTACTAATGTATAACTTCACTAACGAGTAACTTCACTAATGTGTAACTTCATTAACGTGTAACTTCACTAACGAGTAACTTTACTAATGTGTAACTTCACTAACATGTAACTTCACTAACGCGTAACTTTACTAATGTATAACTTCACTAACGTGTAACTTTACTAATGTATAACTTCACTAACGTGTAACTTTACTAATATGTAACTTCATTAACGTGTAACTTCACTAACGAGTAACTTTACTAATGTGTAACTTCACTAATGTGTAACTTCACTAACGCGTAACTTTACTAATGAATAAATTCACTAACGAGTAACTTCACTAATGTGTAACTTCACTAACGTGTAACTTCACTAACGTGTTACTTCACTAATGTGTAACTTCACTAACGCGTAACTTTACTAATGTGTAACGTCACTAACGTGTAACTTTACTAATGTGTAACTTCATTAACGTGTAACTTCACTAACGAGTAACTTTACTAATGTGTAACTTCACTAACATGTAACTTCACTAACGCGTAACCTTACTAATGTATAACTTCACTAACGTGTAACTTTACTAATGTATAACTTCACTAACAGGTAACTTCACTAATGTGTAACTTCATTAACGTGTAACTTCACTAACGAGTAACTTTACTAATGTGTAACTTCACTAACATGTAACTTCACTAACGCGTAACTTTACTAATGTATAACTTCACTAACGTGTAACTTTACTAATGAATAACTTCACTAACGAGTAACTTCACTAATGTGTAACTTCACTAATGTGTAACTTCACTAACGTGTAACTTCACTAACGTGTTACTTCACTAATGTGTAACTTCACTAACGTGTAACTTCACTAACGTGTTACTTCACTAATGTGTAACTTCACTAATGTGTAACTTCACTAACGCGTAACTTTACTAACGTGTAACTTCACTAACATGTAAGCCCACTCAGCAGATCAGCCGGTTTATTTAAAGGAGAGTTTTGATCTGATTTAAACACATTCTGATGGCACTGAGCCTCATCCTCAAGCCTCATCTGCATCTGCTGCAATCTGTGCCTACTAACTCGTGACACACACACACACACACCATGCATGGGACTCCCGTTAGTGTTTCTGTCTACCAACTTGCAGAGCTCTAAAGCAGAATTTAGGTTTCCTTTGCTAATTTAACACGTCTATTTCATTTAACATTAGATGAAGCAGGAAAAGGCATGACTCTTAAAGGACCATGCCGCCAATCCTGCATGTTTGAACCCGATATATATAATCCACATACACGTTACGTTACTGACAGTCATTTCCCCAAATATACAACTCAAGCAGTAAATATTAGAATCATTTTCCTACCTTCCAGACTGCCATCGGTTTCAATGCATCCCAGTATGACATAAAAATCAACTTGTAGAGACTTGAAACGTGCTTGAGATAAATAATCCATCACAACAAACAACACGTCTGTTAGGGTTTTTATTATTATTATTATTTTTGCCAAAGTAACTTTATTTAAATGATCTAACACAGAGCTGCACAGAAGACGATGTATTTCTCCGCCAGGAAATATAGCAGAAGATGGTTTTTACCAAGAAATTAAAATTAAATTAAAATTAAAAATTAAATTGAAATTGAAATGGTGTGACTTCTACAATCGTGCATAGCTGTTAGAAAATGAAACACTGAATTTTAAGGTGTGTGTATCACCTAAACGTTTGAGTTTGAAAGATTAGGGCATTTGAAAAAATAACAGGAAAACTAAAATACAGTTTTATGTTTTGGGAATTGGTTCATGGTAATGTAACATGTTTACAGATTGTACTGGGCTCAAACATGCACGATCAGCGGTACGGTCCTTTAACAAAGCGTGGGAATGAATTCATAATATGTGGCCATGATATCCATTTTCTCCCCTCTGGATGTCATATGAGGGGCTCCATACGCTACAGTAGAAATGTAAACTGGCAGTTGGTAGGGTAGGAAAAACAATTCTAAAATTTACCCCTCCAGTTATATGTTCTGGCAAATAGTTGTCAGTAACATAACATGTACGGGGGTTGTATTTATTGGGCTTTAAACATGGAAAATCACAGAGTTACTTGCAGCAATGAGGATGAGATTCCACCGCTCGATTTTCAAATGTAACACTACTAACTGCATTTATAGGAGATATGATGCGCTCATAGTGTTTTGTTTTAATGAAAAACGGCAATTCAGAAATGAATGAATACACATGTATATATTTAATAACATGCACAGAAAAACTGGACAGTGTTTCTCCTCTTTGCTATGGTGTAAGGATGATGGTTAGATGTGTGGTAAAGGTGAAAGTGTCTCCTGGTGCTCCTGCTGGACGTCAAACAGCAAAGCGTCTGATTGAAGCTGCATATGCGTAACTTCGCACGGCTGATAAGGAAGCAGAAATAAAACAGAGGAGGAAGAAGCATTTGGATGTAGTCGTACATCAGAATGCACACTCATGTACACACACACACACGCAAGAATACACATCCAAGCAACGGCGAAGGATGTTAAAGACACGCATACTTTGACACACACGCTCACACAGCAGGTCTTACAGCACATCGCAGGGTCAGAGGCACACATCGGCGAGGATTATCGTGCTGTCACACTCCGCCTCACGCCAACGGGATAACAAGCTACAGACAGTCCACTGGGNGAAGAGGATAAAACAACACTCAATGCTTTGCCCTCAGTGTATGTGTGTGTGTGTATGTGTGTGCGCGCGCACACGATATCGTCATCGGATGTTTCGCTCTTCATTATAAATAAACTAGTTTCTTTGCTTATACATTTTTGTAAGCGTGAAAATGATGCACTTATCCAGGAGAAGATGGCTTTTATCCAGAAATTAAAACGCTGCAACCTCTACAATCGTGCATAAGTGTTAGAGGACAAAATGTTGAATTTGGTTGTGTGATGATATTTGCCCGTATCAACATGGGAAATCATCTGTTTATGAATCTGGCCTTAGATGTTTTATTTTCAGAGAGAAATTTGAACTTTAAAAAAAAAAAAAAATGTTAGCAGATGAAACATCACCTGAACATTTGATGTTGAACAATTAGGGGATTTGAAAACAGTTAACTAAAATACAGTTTTACGTTTCTGAAATTGGTTGTCAGTAGTGTAACATATATGTGGGTTGTATATATTGAGCTCAAACATGCACAATCGCTGCACAATCACTGGCATGGTCCCTTAAGGCCTCCCACTCCCTAATCCATTTACACCAGGGTCATTGTGACTGGGATTTGATCTAAATGTGAGCAAATTACATACAAATGTGTTCCGTGCACATTTACCGTATAAACTCAAGTATCAGCTGATCTCATATATAAGCAGACCCCCTAATGTTTTCATCAATTTATTAGTTTAGCAAATTACCTGTTTTCTGGATATTGTCATTTTCTGAAAATAATCCACGTACCGGTAAACATGATATTTATTTCAGCAGCTGATTACTGTAACTGACATTAACTTTTCTGGCTCCTCTTGCTATTAGCTTCTTGCTAATAAAGCACAAAACATGTTGAACAAGACTACCAAAATAACATTACGTACCAGTATATGAAACAGTACTTTTATAAGATCGTCTCTGATTGGCCCATTCTTTTGTCTTTGACCACTCACAACAGCGCTTACTGATCGCTGCAAAACATGCTGATAAGATGTTTAGTCAGGAAATATCTCATTCTAAGGTATGATTTAAACTATTTCCATGGGTAGTGGTAATGGTAGTATTTCCACCCCTGGAAATTTCCTTCTCTAGGATCAAATTTGAATTTCTTGTGTATAAGCCGACCCCCAATTTGTTTTGTGAAATTTGGTAAAAAAAACAAAACAAAACAAAAAAAAAAAAAATNAAAAAAAAAAAAAACTCAGCTTATACTCAAGTATATATGGTACACCATGAATTAACATCTAATTTTTCTACCCTGGGTAATATCTGAATATATTGCTTGAAGTACTTGAAGTGGGCCAGTATTCACTGGTATGCAGTACCAGGACCTCTGTGATTTTCATTTCAGAGTACCAGGACATTTTCAGGAGTACCAGAAACTCTCATAAATCTTCCGTACTCTACTGCAGAACAAAGCAGAGGAAAACAACAGCAAAGGTTGCAGCCAGATGAATTAAATCGGAGGACCGTGTATTTATATATACCAGGGATGGGCAACTTTGATGAGGATAGGGGCCAATAAAATGTAATTCTCACAGTCAAAGGACCACACATTAAATAAAACAAAACTCATGTGAACTAAGCACAGGTGTCATTTACACTGGGGATACTGGGGACATGTCCCCATCACTTTTTAAAAGCGTAATTTGTTAAAAATGTTCTGAAAAACAGCTTGCACCAAGAAATGTTAACAAATTACAACATTTTGAGAAAGGTTTATTTGCACAATAAGAATGCATACAGTGCAATGTATAGAAGAAGCAAATATGCTATGTCCAAAAAAGGTAACGTAAGATTAAAAAAAAACAAAAAAACAAAATGGATTTGATGTGATGCATATGGATGAGTGTTACTGTATGGTCGATGTTGTGTGTTTTATGCTGAGTATTTTCATATTGTCAACTCTAGTAGCCTAGGCTACGCCCTTTTGATGTACCATTACGCATTTTATTTCCTGCCGTAATTATCTACTCTGACCTCATACCAATCCCCCATTACATTGCCTAAAATCACATACGTTGAAGACCATTTAAAAAATGTTTTTTCATCTGAGCCCTTATGTCCCCACCTCTTTTCAACACAAAGTGACGCCCTTGGAACTCAGTACAGACCTGTCAACATTGAGCTGTAAACAAGAGAGATTTTCTGGGACACGACCCCCACCCTCTGGACCTGACCTGATGACCAGCCAATGTGACCAGCACACAGATAAGAGGAGTANCCCACCCTCTGGACCTGACCTGATGACCAGCCAATGTGACCAGCACACAGATAAGAGGAGTACTGGCACCTTTTTTTGTCCACTTCAAGCACTGAGTACAGGTAAGATTTTGCTGCAGGTGTAAATGAGTATTTGTATGCAACATCGTGCATCACACCTCTAATACATCTTTCATCACACTCGAGTATTTACTTGCCGAGTGTGTATGAAGCAGCACAAATGAGAGGAATGTGAATGGAAGTCGATGTGAAGGTTATTCTCGTCTCAGACGTTTGTGCTCTGAGGTTTGTCTGATCCTGTTCAGGCTTTGCTGGATGAATTTTACATGAAACATACCTTCATTTTTTAACGTGTAATGCCAGGGGATGCATGTAAGATTCAGCACAGCCTGTCAGGAAGGGATAAACACACACACGCACGCACGCACTCAGATCATACAAGCTGGAAATGATGCACAAGTACTCCTTTTAACAAGTAAATAATATTGTTTGTAGATGCAAATCTGTTTCTCAGTGTAAATCTGTTTCTAGACATAAATCTGTTTCTACATGTAAATCTGTTTTGTGATGTAAATCTGATTCTAGATGTAAATCTGATTCTAGACGTAATGTTGTTTCTACATGTGAAATAGAAAAATAATCTTGTTGTGTACGTACTTTAAAAATAATACAACCATATATCTTGTGTAGGAGAGGTAAAAAGGACGTCTTTCTAGGAACATTAAAACCTCGTCCATCTAACCCTCCTTAAATACAAAAACGAATGGCAAAATAGCTACAAGTCCAGAACAATAAAAACAAAGAAAACCAAAGATAATAAGAAACTAACAATTATAATATCAACTATCAGAATTATAATTATGATGATAATAATTTCAGATTCAGTGCTTTTTTTTTTTTTAAAGTATAAAGAGATGTTGACCAGTGAACTATATCCAAATATGAATTTGGCACAGATTTATAAGGTGGCACTCCTAAATCTAAAAGAAAATCGAGCCACATTATTAGAACAAAATGAAAGACAAAGGTGTTTAGTCTGTCTAGTAAGGCACAAATTTTTAATCTACTGATATTATATATATATTTAAAAGTCTGAATAATCTGAAAGTCTGGTATTTAAGAGAGGAGCTAATGGCTCTTGACTGCGGGAAGAAGGAGCTAATCTAATTTCCTGTACTTTAATGAATCCACTAAGATGAGTGTGACCATCTCTCCTGTGTCAGAACCTTGAACCAGTAACAATCTGGCCTTCGAGGGAAAACCAAATTAGAGAAACCGCAGAGAAGGTGTATGAGGAAATTCAGCAAGAACAGATGACGGACATCGACTTGTGCATCCTGCTAAGTTCGTTTGATGGGAGTGTGGGCAGAGTCGTATGAAAGCGCCAGCAGCGGCCCTAAGTGCTGCTAGCTGGAGCTGATTCTGAGTCCAAATCAGCCAAAGTCTGCAACCTCAAATCTCGCCAAATCCGTCAGCCATATGTATCAGAGCTGGCTCGTATTAGTCCTCCAGCACAGAGCAGCTGAGTACACCAGCACTCACCACAATCAGGCCAACTTCCAGTCACCAGCGGGGCGTGTTTTGCAGTTATTGATCAAGAAATAGTTCTGCTACACAACCCGCGTACATGTTATGTTATTTTTTTTTTTTTTAAATCCTCTAATCTTTCAAAATCAAATGTTCAGGTGATACCTTAAAATTTAATATTTTGCCTGCATGGTAACAGTTATGCATGATTGTGTAAGTAAAAGTCGTCTTCTCCTGGGACTATATTTCCTGGCGGAGAAATACATTGTCTTCCATGCAGCTCCATGTTGGANTCTCCTGGGACTATATTTCCTGGCGGAGAAATACATTGTCTTCCATGCAGCTCCATGTTGGATCAGATAAATGAAGTTACTTTAAAAAAAAAAACAAAACAAAAAAAACCAAATAGACATGTTGTTGGCTGTAGTGGATTCTCTCAAGCGTGTTTCAGTTCTATAAAAGATAATTCTGATAGAGTACTGGAATGAACTGAAACCAACAGCAGGCTAGAAGATAGGGAAAAATCTGAAATTTACCACTAAAGTAGTACATTTTGGAAAATGGCTGTCAGTAACATAACATGCACGTGTATTGTATTTACTGGGCTCAAATAGTCGTCGGTATGTTCCTGTAAAAGCATACCTCTGGAAAAAAGTGCATTTTTCCACTTTCGATGATCTGTGCTAGAAGTTTCCACGTTTCCAGTCTTTGTGCTAAGCTAGGCTAAACCCTTGGATCACCTCTGGACTGACAGATAAAAATAACATCTGCTTATTTGACGCTGGTGCAGATGGCAGACAAGCAGATTTTCCAAAAAGTTGGGACTGTTCCTTTAACCTGTTTCGCTTTTTGTTTCATCTCATATTATTATTATTATTATTAATAATATGAGGGTATTACGAGAGAATATCAGAGATGTTTTTAACCATGATAAGAATACAATAAAACATTAATTCCTGTCAAAATGTAACCGGCACCCTCATTATCAACATTTAAAAACCTCTTTATCAGTATTTTTCTATATTAAACATCTATTTAAAAAAAAACAAAAAAAAAAAAAAAAAANCTCGTTTTTGGTTAGCAGAGCAGATGGTGAGAGTGAGCAAGCCAGTCATTTCTAAATCAATAGCGGGGCACATGGGAGGCTGTGTGTGTATTTTCTGAATACACGCACACACACACTGTAATACCAACACACACACACAGTGTACACTTACACACTTACATAAACACAAACACTCATGTATGCCCGCAAGAAACACAAAAACACGCACACACGAATGCTCAGCTACAACACACGACTACAGACAAATGCACGCACAACCAGACATGCACACACACACACACACACACACGCACACACACACAACAGTGCATCGTTTCTATACAGACATACAATGAATAGGAGGTAGAAGAGGAGAGAAGGAGATGAAGAATGAACCAATAGCCTTGGAGCTGATTTCTGCAGCAGACGTCGGCCTCGCGACAATCATTTAAGCCTCCAGAACCAAACGTCTCCGTCCTCGTGTTACTCTGTTTCCTCTATTCTCTCTCTCTCTCTCTCTCTCTCTCCATCCTCCCTGCTTCACGCTCAGTTAACAGGAACACATCAGGTACCAGCGTCATATCAAATTTGTGCTTAATTAAGGTAATAAACCACATCCTGTTGTTGCTGTGCGTTTCTACAGCAAAGTGAAGCGCGTCAGTAACACAACAGGACGCTAAAACAAGAAACGTCAGAGACAGTCTGTGGCTGCCCGCTTCGTTTCTCTGTCCAGATGCTGCTTATTAGCAGACATTGTTGTGCTGAAGGTTCAGGAAACGCTGCACGCCATTTCTGTTGTCTGGTTTTATTCAGATTTAAAGGGACGTTGCATAAATCTCCCCCATTTTACAGTTATGTTGCTGGAAAGTCAACAACTCCATGCTAATAATTTAGCAAAAAGTATATTGATATTAAGGCGCTACCATTATGTACACTCACATTCAGAAGCTTGTAATCACCCAGCAATGTTCACTTTTTCTTAGAAATTGATACCTTTATTCAGCAAGGTGGCATTAAATTGATTTAAATATGCAGCCAAGACATTAATAATGCTGCAAATAGCTGTTGGAAATGACTCATTTATCATTAATTATTCATATAAAAGTGCAAAGCTCCATTTTCTGCAGCCATTTACTCCAGTGTCCTAATGATAAACTCTTTTAGCTCATCCTTAATCATGTTTAAATGCTAATTGGTTATTAGAGACATATTTGATAGCTGTGTTAGCACACCTGAAACCCATTATTCTGTTCAATTAAAGGACCATACCACCCATTTTGCACGTTTAAGCCTTTGAGATAGAAAATAAAATTAGGCTTTTTTCCTCAAAGAAAATTTTTGGACACATTACAGAATCTCCCACAGGGTTAAAACTCTCAGAGACTCTAAAAATGATCACCAGAAGACAGAACAAGACAGATCATTAATGTGCTAGAAACGACAAAAATGACACTTGATTCTAGAAATTTCTCTGATCGTTTATTTGCATTTGACAGGTTAAATAATCTCATCCTGTTGCAGAAGGTGACAATTTGTGGACTCAATAACAGACAAATAAATTCAATAATGAATTACAGAAATGGAAAACTCAACAATAAACAGAAGGAGTCAATACAAGACCAAATTATTCTGAAAAAAAAAAAAAAATCGCAGTGTTTAGAGGTCCACATTTTTATTTTGAAAATCCTTCTGCCTGTTAAAACAATTAAAAGTGATTGATGGACGACACATTTCATTTCCTGCTCTGAAAACAATCTCAAACTAAGCAGCCATTATCTCTTAACGAGCAAAGATTAATAAACCATTTGCTCATTTCCTGTCTGCGACCGGCCTCCACAAAGCTCGTACAAACCAGAATAAATCAACAAGCGAAGACGCCGCGCCGTAAAGAGGAGAAAAGCTGTCTGATGAGCACACACTGTGATTCGCTCCAGGCTACTTAACTGTGATGAAACGAGCCAAAAAGGAGAGACGAGAGAAACAAAGACCAGGCAATTCACCCGTTAGTTTATCAAGTTTCTTCCCCTGAAGGAGTGGAGGTGTGAGAACATGATTGGAGGTCACCGACACTGATGTGTGCGTGTGTGTGTGTGTATTTTTACACCGTGTTTGTTACTGTGGAAACAATGCAAAGTCTCATCAAACAACAGAAAACACAGATCCACATTAGGAAAGTCACATCGTTTACCGCCCACATCTTTGTTACTTAATTGTTAAATTACCTGCAGATTTAAAAGATATTTTCAACTTATATGGATTTTTTTTTGAAGCCAATATCCTCAATACTTTACTTTAAAAAAAAATACCAATACTACAGTGTAAAACGTTTTCAAAATTTTGATTCGTTTTGATGTCAGATGTTGGCTTCTAACAATATCAACCATCCATTATCTATACTGGCTTATCCTATCAGGGGGGTGGAGCCTATCCCAGCATTCACTGGGCAAGAGGCGGAGTTCACCTGGACAAGTCTCCAGCCAATCACAGGGCTGATACATAGAGACAGACAAACTCATTCACACCTATGGTCAATTTAAGGTCCCAAATGCGCTAAAGTGTCTCCTCCTTTCTTTTTCTCCCCTCCATCCTCCTTTCCTCCACGACCCGGAAACCCAAGTTGTCTCCTCCTACCTCGAGGAAACGAGCAGAGCTTTGTTTTTTCCTCTAAAGATTTCCTCCCATGCAGGATACATGCATGTATCCTTTCAGAAAGTCCTTTTAGCGTGAAATAGTCTTTAGCCTTTTGGCGTGAAATCACTGTAGCCACGCCCCCTAACCCCACCCATCAACTCTGATCAGCAAAGATGAACTCCCGTCAACTCCTGCCTGTCAGATGCAGATTTCTGCATGAACAAACATGATTTATTAAAGCCACAGTCAGTCTGTGATCGTTTCAGCAGCAAACCACTGTCCTCCATTGGAAAACACAAATCTGTGCATATTATCAATATAAACACTTATTAATAACTTACCACATATACTCGAGTATAAGTCGAGTTTTTATTACCAAATTTCACAAAGCAAATCAGGGGTCGGCTTATACNTATACTCGAGTATAAGTCGAGTTTTTATTACCAAATTTCACAAAGCAAATCAGGGGTCGGCTTATACATGAGAAATTTGATCAAATTTGATCCCAGAGAAGGAAATTTCCAGGGGTGGAAATACTACCATTACCACTACCTATGAAAATAGTTTACATCATACCTTAGAATGAGATATTTCCTGACTAAACATCTTATCAGCACATTTTGCGGCAATCAGTAAGCGCTGTTGTGAGTGGTCAAAGACAAAAGAATGGGCCAATCAGAGATGATCTTATAAAAGTGCTGTTTCATATACCGGTACGTAATGTTATTTGGTAGTCTTGTTCAACATGTTTTGTGCTTTATTAGCAAGAAGCTAATAGCAAGAGGAGCCAGAAAAGTTAATGTCAGTTACAGTAATCAGCTGCTGAAATAAATATCATGTTTACCGGTATGTGGATTATTTTCAGAAAATCACAGGAATGCTATGACAATACCCAGAAAAACAGGTAATTTGATAAACTAATAAATTGATGGAACATCAGGAGGTCAGCTTATAAATGAGATCGGCTTATACTGGAGTAGATATGGTAAGTAGAATTACAGCTGGAACAAAATTTCCTGAATATTTCTGCAAATATGTGTATGGCGATTAAAGGGTGACTGAAAATTTGAAATATGTTTGATCACATTTGTGTGTGTGTGTGTGTGTATGTGTGTGTGTGAGAGAGAGAGAGAGAGAGAGAGAGAGAGAGAGAGAGAGAGAGAGAGGGAGTGATCAGCGTTGCAGAAAGAGTAAAAGCTGTGATTGGTCACTTCATCATTGATGGACATCGCGGATGATGATGATGATGGAGGAAAAATAACTTATGCTCATGTCTCTCGTATCCTCCTCTCCTCCCATCCTCCGCCTCACACTTCCAGGTAGGAATGGAGGAGAAGAAAATACTTTGGGATGCACCTTTGGAGTTTGAAGTTCACCTAACAGCGTGTTTTTGCAGGTGGGAGAAACACGCAAGCTCCACACAGACGGATTCAAACCCAGAACCTTCTTGTTGTGAGGCAACAGAGCTAAACACCAAGACGCTGAGCCGCCCCAACAACACCATCTGTAACAACTTCCTCACCTCATCTCAGCTTCATCTTTTTTTCTCTGCGTTTCTTCAACATATGCACCTCTCTGATTCTCCTGTTATTGCTTTTTCAGTGAAGAATCGGAGAATAAAGCAAAGGGGAGTTTGCTGTTGCCATAGGCAGTGTGTGTGTATGTGTGTGTGTGTGTGTGTTTGGCTAAATGGTGAATGTGCACGGGGGATTGCTTCTCCGCACATGTGTACGTAAGCATGTGAGCATTCATCTCCAAAAGATAACAGCTGTGTTGCCGGGAGAGAGAGAGAGAGAGAGAGAGACAGAGCGAGGGAGGGAGGGATGACTCCCAGAGCGCCTCTGGGTGCCTAATAGTCTGAGAGATTCTGTCACAAAATATTGCCTCCACTGTTCTACAGGGGAGCTGTAGGGAGGTTGCGTGGGCGGATGAAGATGAGGTGGGGACAGGAAGTGAAGATGAAGGTTTGAGCTCCAGCCTCCCTTTGTGGCTCCTAGTCTCCTTCTGGACCAATGAGGAGTCAAGGCAGAGTGAGAGCTTAACACGCCGTGCAGGGCCGAGCGTAATGAGATGAGCTCCCCGCTGGCCCACCACGCCATGGTCAGGGACACTTTCGTACACAAACTCTCTTCTCTCGCCGCCGCCATTAGGCTGACACTGACAATTAACTCATTTATCTTTGTGTGTAAACGCTGAGAAAAACATGGCTCCGGTTTTCAATTATGCATGACGCAGTGCTCGTGCCAAATGTGCTGCATACTTCCCTTTTCCTTTCTCTTTGCTTTCATTACCAGACCCAAGCCACCAATAACCGTATCATGATAATGATGCCAACCTGCCATCAAGGCACCTACAGTCTGTTTGCAGGATCTCTCAAAAAGTCATTTTCATGTTGAAATCAGATCTGGTGAAAGTTTGGTTTCTGGAAAAGGAACAACTGACTTTGTTTTGTTTTTATGTCGGTAACGCTGCCATGGGGTCAAAATATTACTCCACAATCTGGAGGTCTTAAAGGACCATACAGGTGATTGTGCATGTTTAAACCCTAATATCTACAACCCACATACAGTACATGTTATGTTACTGACAACTAATTTCCAAAACATAAAACTGTATTTTGGTTTTCCTGTTATTTTTGCCAAATCCCCTAATCTTTCAAAATCAGATGTTTAGGTGATGCATCCACCTTAAAATTCAACATTTCACCTTCTAACACTTTTGCATGATTGTAGAAGACACGGTTGTTTTAATTTTTCTGTAAAAGCTGTCTTCTCCTGGGACTATATTTCCTGGCAGAGGCATACATTGTCTTTTGTGCAGTTCTGTGTTTGATCAGTTAAATAAAGTTACTTCAAAAAAAAAAACCTAATAAATGTCTTGTTTGCTGTGATGGATTACGTACCTTAAGGTNCTTCAAAAAAAAAAACCTAATAAATGTCTTGTTTGCTGTGATGGATTACGTACCTTAAGGTGTTTCAACCCTCTACAAGTTGATTTTAATAGCGTACTGGAATGACAGTCTAGAAGGTAGGAAAAATAAATCTAAAATTATTAAATATAACATGGTAAAAACTTTAATTAAATGTTTTTATGTGTCCTTTGTTTTTTTTTACTTTTTTGACATTTGTCATCATGTGTAATCTTTTGGTCTATGTGACCTTCTTAAAGGACCATACCACCCATTTTGCATGTTTGAGCCTAATATATTCAGTTTTCATACCTGTTACGTTACTGACAATCATTTCCCAAAGGATAAAACCATATTTCAGCTTTCCTGATATTTTGCAAAATCTCTTAATCTTTCAAAATCAAATATTCAAGTGATACACCCACCTTAAAAATCCATGTTTCTCCTGCTAATAGTTACACAGCCTTATGAAGTCACGGTCCTTTAAATTTTTCCATAAACACAGGTCTTCTTTTGGGACTATATTCCCCGGTGGAGGCATACATTCACTCCACGCTTTTTATTGAGCTTAAACACTAAAATTACATAACTTCTAAAAAAACCTGAATACACGTCTTGTTGGTGATGATGGATTACCTATCCCAAGAACGTTTACAGTATCAACAAGTTGATTTTAATAGCAGAATGAACTGAAACCAGTGGAGGTCTGGAAGGTAGGAAAAACATTTTTAAGTCACCGTTCCAGTAATATGATTTGGAAAATGATTGTCAGTAATGTTACATGTATGAAAATTGAATATATTAGGCTGAAACATGCTAAGTGGGTGGTATGGTCCTTTAAGAGCTCAAGTCCAAAGTAACTTCCTACTTTTCATTTACATGTACAAAGTTTACTCGGATGAGGATTATATGTAGAAAGACTAAATGATACGTTAAATTATCGTCCACCCCAAACCGTGAATGTCTTCTGGAACCTAATGAGGCTCATCAGGTCAAACGGTGCCAGACCTCTGTGTTTTACAGTGCAGAGGACAGATTGTGCTGAGATGAAGCTTGATCTGAATAATGGAAAACTCTGGACTGCTGCTGGCTTCCACCTGCGTCCAACCTGGCAGCATCATCATCATCTCTCTCTCTCTCTCTCTCTCTCTCTCTCTCTCTCTCTCTCTTCCTCTCTCTCAAAGGAGATGGACAACAGTCATTTCCCTCCATCCAGAGCCTGGATAAGGTGTATCAGTCACCCAGCAGGCTCCGGATGAGGCCCAGCGAGCTGCTTTCACAACCATTTTCCACCCACTAATTTAGCCTATTAGCACAAATGCATCAAGTCTGCATTCAACATGTTAAAATATCAGTGAATTTGGGTTTTTGTAGACTCAGAGCCTCAAATTAACCAAGCAGCTGAAAACAGGAAAGAAAATGTAGAATCACAGTGAAAGAAATCATTGTAAATAAATCAAACAATTTGGTGTAGAGACTTAAAAAAAAAAAATTCTATACTTTATCTTTTACAGTGTATTTTGATATTGTCACGCTTGTTTTCACCTTTTTAAAATACAAAGCACCTTAGCATTAATAATCTGTGACACTTTGCAAATATTTATTATTATTATTATTATTATTATTATTATTATTATTATTATTATTATTGCTAATACAGTATCCGTTGAAAACATGCGTGTTGGACCAGGCTGGGCTTTATGGCGTGTGCTGCAGCCTGACATAATTTAGTTCTGCACGTCCTCGTGAGCTAGCTTTGTTTGCTCTATGGGGTCGGGTTGAGACCATGCCACTGGACCAGAGCACATGCTGCTGCGCCCGTAGCGTATCCTGCCGTATGGACTATTTTTTGCCAGTACACCTCAATTTGAGAACCGTTCATCCAAACAACTTCACGTGACACTGCATCTTTGGGTCCTGAGCAATAAACCTGCTGAATTTCAACTTCATACAGTGCCGGGTTCTAGAGATGTTGGTGCCACAGACAGAGATTTATGGCTTTATAGTCAGATGTGTGTGTGTGTGTGTGTGTGTTTATGTGTGTCTTAGTGTTTTGTATTTTATTTTTCTAAATAAAGAATGCCCCCGCAAAAATTTTGATATTAATGTTTATTAATCAGCTATCAAATGAAACAGTGTTCCATATGAGATATATGGGGGCCCAACAACAGGCTACAGGTTAGGCTAGGCTACTGGCTTAGCTTATTACTTAGCATGCCAAGTAGCCTAGGCTATATTTAATACACTGGTGCTCAAATATGCTGTTAACAATTGTAAACATGGTTTAAAACGTTGCGTTGGCTTGTTTGATTGGTTCGTGTTATTTTCAGTTCATCTCAAAGGTCGACAAATGGAGTCTCTGAATCAGTGTCTCAGCAAGTGAGTAAAAATCTTTCACTTCTGGCAAATTCCATCAACTTTCTCACTCGATCAACCGCAACGCCTGTCTGAGTCGCAGGGTTATCGATTCAGTTATCTGACGTCTCAGGTTAACACTCGTTCAGTCCGAGGGACCAGGCGAGTTATTAGGAGCTCCATCCGTTCAGACACACTGGAGAAACCGACCACAAGTCAGTCTGAGTCTCCGAGTTACTTGTTCAGGGAATCAAGTCAATGAGTCATGAATCAGTGGGCCACTATGAGAGGCTGTTTGAGACATTATTCATACTTATTACACACACCATCATAGTCTCTCACATTCACTATTATACTACTATACTCTCTTACATACACCATCATACTCTCTCACATACACTACTATAGTCTCACACACTGTAACGCCCAGGGCTGACGTAGACGCTAACATGTAATCACTCACCCCTACGTGCTGCTCTCCGATTGGCTTCCCGATTNGGCTGACGTAGACGCTAACATGTAATCACTCACCCCTACGTGCTGCTCTCCGATTGGCTTCCCGATTGCGCCAGCTCTGCGTCTTTAAAAAAAGAGGGCTGTCCCAGTGCTATGGCGGAAGAGACGCTACAAAGTAACGAGGTCGGAGCGCGGAGCAAACACTGCTCATAGATAATCTCAGTGAGGTCATTTAAACCCTCGGATTTATAGCAGTCGCCCGCAGTACTCACCGCTCTTCCGTTGCATTGGATTATACTTGGTTTACTTTATCGCTTCCACTTCAACTTCCTGGTTGCCGCGAGCTGGTGGTTTTCTCCGTCTATTCATCACTCCAGTATAACCATCACGAACAAACAGATTCGACTTCTTGCCCTGACTCCTGACTTCAAAATAAAAGGGGGATTGTGAGTTTTTCTGGATATTGTTTGAAGATATTGATATGGTGCTGAACTGAAACTGTTGGTTCGCACTGATGGAACTTTACTTTGTGGGATTGTTGCGTTCTGAATTTTTGAACTAAACAGAAACTGGATTTATTGCACTGAAGCTGCATTTATGGAACTTTATTTTGTGGGATTTCTGAATATCATTTTGAGTTTTGAACTGAACTGAAACTGTTTGGATATCTTGAACTGAACTGAGACAAACAGAACTGAAACTGCATTGGCAGTCATTTTGATTTATTGGACTGTGATTTATTTTTGGGTATAGGGGAACAATTTGCTTTAATATATATTTTGAACGACCAAACTGTTTTCCTTTTATGTGTGTTTTGTGTCTGGTGTTTTTCTTTCCTTGATTACATGTTGTAGGGGGGTAAGTTCATATAAAAAACAAAACTTACATCCTTTGTGACTGACCAACTGACTGACTAAATACAAAGAAAAATTAATACTCTTACATGTCAGGAGAGAGACCTGGCTGGCACCCCATAGGTCAATCTGTCACATAAAAAATGTGGCACCTCAGAGAATGATGACCAGTTGCTGTTCTGTGATGACTGTGACTGAGGCTACCACATGTACTGTCTAACTCCACCCATGACTGAGCCACCTGAGGAGAGCTGGAGCTGCCACCTGTGCCTGGCTCTGCTGAAGGATAAAGCCTCCATCTGCCAGCAGAACCAGAGCTCCACCCCCGAGTGATGCACAACAGCAAGACCTGCTCCTTGGCAATAGGACCCCACCTCCAAGCAACATGTTACAACACACTATCATACTCTCTTACATACACCATCATACTCTCTTACATAGACCATCATACTAAGAGAGTATGATGGTCTATGTAAGAGCAAGTATGAGTAATGTCTCAAATGGCCTCTCATAGGCCACTAATGCACACACCTGCACGCACTTACACACACACACACACATATTAGTATTATTTAAAAAAAACACAAAAATGTTGACTGTTGCGACATTAAATTGTGCATAAATAAAATAAAAATAAAATGGTGCGTGCCACAATAGAATTTGACTTCAAAATGTATAAGAAATTCTTATTTACTTATTTATTTTGTTTAACAAAGTTTAGGATCACTGTATCTGCAAAATCTGTACCATGCTGAATCCAATTTGTATGAAAAAGTGGGTGTCTTGTAAGCCCATGATGTATGCATGAGACAATAATAAAAATTCATTCATTCATTCATTCAGAATTAAATATCTGCATATATAATTCTGAATTAATTATATAAAAGGTTAAAAGAAAAAGAAAAGGAGTGAAAAAAAGATCAAACAAAAAAAAAAAAAAAAANAAAAAAAAAAAAAAAAGACTGAGCCTGACATAGCCTGTTTGCTCATTGGTGAGGATGCACCCTAGTGGACATTCATGTGCACTACATCAAATGCCTCCTCATTCAGGCAACGACAGCAGACCATACCAACTGGATTACCTGAGCCAAATCAAAAGTTGTTATTTTCTTAGCTGGTGTTAGAATGTGCTGATGTATCTCGTCTCGAGGGTCAGAAGGTGCTGTGTTAAAGAAAATCCATATAAATATATTGAATCTCTTTCATTTATAATGAAAACAACTGATGAAAAGTATTCATTTTTCACTCAGCTCAGCGGAAAGACAAACTCTATTAACCTAAATATACGGTGACTAGACCAAATCCAGAAAATCCTTTTCAAACAAAATTATAAAATTGTTTGAGAAGTTGGAGTTGATGAAGATCTCACTAAGCAGATGGCAGAACATGGTGGGAGATTTCTCCAACGGAAAACAAACGAAACATAAAACACTCGAACGTTTCATAAAGCAAGCAAAGCATAACAGTAGCAGAAAGGGGCGGGCCAGAATGACCTGCGAACTGAGAGCCAATCACAACGCAGGTAGAGTCCAGATATCGAAATCCGGTTTTAATGCAGGGTGTAAATGGAGCCTGTAACATCCATATAAGAGAAAAACCAAAATGGACAAGATGTGCGTTTCAGTAACAGCTCAGGATGTCATAAAACATTTTATATCTGTAAAACGTGATGGCTGCCTGCCTTAGAAACAGCTTTCTGTGGCAGAGCGGGTAAAGAGCAGGGTGTGTGTGTGTATGTGTGTAAATGTGTATAGATGACAGATCACAGGCATTGGCTAAATAGGAAGCAGAAGGCTCCATTCAGGGTTCACGCAAAGGTCTGCCGCATCCCGCCGCCACCGCCATGCATTTCCCTTCAAATAGCTGCCAGTTATTTGCACGTTACAGGCCTACTTTGAGCGATACCGTTCCCCGTTTAATGCAAAAGAGGTAGGGAGGCGGCGGCCCATCTGTCATTGGCTCCTAAAAGTCACAGAGTGAGAAATGACGGAGTGCTCCCGGAACATTGTTCAAACCCCCAAAAAGGCCAACCCTTCCATAACCGCTCTATAAAAACCAGCGGCGCCGCAAACCTGTCTGTCTTCCTTTCCCCTCTGCTGTCTGACAGGCATTAGATGGTTAGATAAACAGCATGCAGAGGAGAGCTGACATTTCAGAAAACGCTGAAAATTGTTAAAAAAAAGAAGAAGAAGAAGAAGAGCGGCGAGCGCCCCTGTAAAAGGCCACTCAGTTAAACTAAGCATTTGTTTATTCGGCTGTATGAAAGCCTATTTGTATTCCTGTCAGAACATACAGTGAAGCGGATGGAGGTCAGCGTTGGGAGCGCCAACACGGAGCTGCTTAAAATCTAGCAGGGAATTAATAACATCTCCCAGGCACAAACAGCCTTGGTCGGCTTCCAGGAGCGAGAACCTCTCTGGACTCCTCACGGAGCTCCACCAACACGCTGCAGCCCTGCTTTTTGTTTGTTAGAATATAAATACAACCCGCACTTCTGATTCTACATATTTAATTTTTTTTTTTTTTTTTGATAATCTTTTGCCGAATGAAAGAAAATGTCATGATGCCAGAGAGCTGTGGGTTCCCATGGAAACACATGGACATGAGGATGAAATATTGCTGTGCTGAGTTTTGTGATGCTAAGTAATGTCAATACGAAATTTTCTGTGTATCGCAGATTCACCTGTTTTATGACCACGCTGTCCCTCATGCTGTCCCTCATCCTGTCCCTCATGCTGTCCCTCATGTTGTTCCTGACGTTGTTCCTTTTATTGCCCGTTATGTTATCCCTTACATTGTCCCCCATCATTCCTCACATTGTCTCTCATGTTGTCCCTTACCTTTTTTGCTGGCGTGTTCATTGTTCACCACTTCACCTTGTAAAACTCATTCATCGACTAAAAATGTCGCTGAAACGTAGAGATGATTAAGCTAGCACACCGAGATTGTTTTTCGTTTGTTGAAATTTAGCAGCAGAATGAAGCAGGTCTTAATGTTAGCGTGTGGGTTTGTTTTATGAATAGCTACNGAAATTTAGCAGCAGAATGAAGCAGGTCTTAATGTTAGCGTGTGGGTTTGTTTTATGAATAGCTACCACCGCATGTAAATAAGGAAATATCACAGTAATGCCTCTTTAACGCTAACATATGTCGCTAACAGGCATTTAAGAATGAGGGAAAGCACAAATTATTGCATTATGATGTGATAATTTGTGTGCTACCATTTATGAATCTGGGCCATTACCTTATGTAGATCAGTGAAATGAAGTTACTTCGACAAAAAACTTAATAGACATCATGTTTGCTGTGATGGATTGCTTACCAATAAACTTGTTTCAATTCTCTACGAGTTTAATAGCGTAGTGGGATGAACTGAAACTAATGGTAGTCTGGAAAGCAGGAAAAACAAATCTAAAATGTTCCACTCCAGTAGTATGTTTTGGGAAATGATTGTCAATAACACAACATATAAGCAGTTTGTATTTATTGGGCTCAAACATGCCTGATCGCTGGTATGTTCCTTTAACAATTGACTGAGTGTGTCAAAGAGTTTTCACCTCGTCCTGCTGCAGTAAAACGCAGACGACCGCTGACAGTTCAGGTGTTCGTTCCACAGGAAGCTCATCAGCGATGGCTGAACATATTCACCAGAGGCTTTTGTGGGATTTGGAAAGAATATTTTATCAAACACTGGGAGTTTCTGTCAGGCAGCAAACCTGCTCCTCTGCTCTGGTGTACCAACACCAGAATGGACCAACATCATACCAACATCATAATGGATGAGGAGAGTCTGGACTGGCTGAGCTCCTCTAATGAGAGGAAACACCTAGAGGGCGCTGCACTGGAAAACAATTTATTCTCCATTTTTAAAGGACAACACCTGCGATTTAGCATGTTTGAGTGCAATATATACAACCCATATATATTACATTGCTAACAACCATTTTCCAAAACATACTACTGGAGCGGTCAATTTTAGAATTGTTTTTCCTACCTTCCAGACTGCCATTAGTTTCAGTTCATTCCAGTACGCTGTAAAAATCAACTTGCAGAGACTTGAAATCCATCACAAAAAAACATGTCTATTACATTTTTTGTTGAAAAAACACCAATGACAAACACCCATAAAAGACAGATTTTCCAAGATGGCGTCAATGGAAACACACATATCATCAATTAGACTAAAATTAACATGTGACACCACTAAATCCTTTGTTTAAACTGAGAAAACAAGAAGAGAAAACAAACACTGATGACACATTTAAATTTGACAAAAACGAAATTTAAAGCTAAATTAATAACATACAGAATGAAACAGGAAACTCATTTGTACGGCTTCTTTTTCCTCTGAACTTTGACTTTTCAAGTACTTATTGATGCTAAATACTTTTATTTTAACTTTTGTATTAAGTATCGATGAAACTAATGAGATGAAATTAAGGAACAGGTATATTCTTTTCAAATTATTTCCATTTGTAAAAAGTTATTTTTGTTTATTTACATACTTGCGAGACTCTTTACATACAGTATGTTTAGCCTGGGGAAATAAAATCAGATAAATTAAAAAAAAAGATTTTATTTTATTTTTTTTAAATGTCATAAAAGTTGAGGGGGACAAACAGTTTTTCAACACTCAGCAATTTTTTTTAGGAACATTTAGGAAAATGTTAGGTTACACAGTTAATTTGGAGTTTCATAAAAATTTTAATCTTTTTTATCACTTCAAAGTCGTGTGTTTGTCACCATATAATATATTTTTTCCTTTTTTTCTCTCTTTTTTGCCACCATATTTTGAATGAATAACAAGCTCCTGAGGAAAAAAACAAAACCCCTGCATGAGCTGAAATCCTATCTGGAGATAATGGAATACTGGAATGTTCATCTCCCATGTTTATTTTATGTAATGTAATGTAATGATCACATGTAATAATAACAGAAAACCTCTGTAAAATTTCCATTTCTTTGCCAGTAGATTATTTTGCCAAAAGCTCCTACTTACTTGTAAAATGTTAATCTCAAGATATTATTCCCAAATGAAAGTTGCTGTACAAATAAATGACATCATCACAGTGCAACCGTGTTGACTCTGAATACTTTTGAATCTGATACCTCCATAATCATGTGTGCTTGCCAAAGGCAGCACACATATTGTTATGCTGTTTTGCAAACTTCTGGAAAGTCTGGCGCATAACTTTTCCCACACGACAGGGTGTCTATCATAAATCAAAATGTGCAGCCTGTTACTTTAACTTTTCTTATTGATCCGACTGGTGGTTTTCGATTTCCATAGAGAATGAATAGAGAGCTATTTCAAGTATTTTTTTCTCAAACTATAAGAGCTAAAGCAACAAAACTTAGCATATAGATTCATAGTGCCACTTTTTACAAGCAAAAATAAAATTACACATATTGAGCTGATGGTGGCGCTGTAATAACCACTTTTGCATTTTGGCTTATAACTTTTGAACCATGTGTCCTATGTTCAAAATTCTTTTTTTTTCTGGATTCCTTGGATTGAGATGCATCCATCTATATAGGCCACGCCCATTTCAACTAGAAAAAAAGCAAGATTTTCTGCCATTTTTATTTTTTCCAAAACAGTTTTTTCGTACCTACTCCTACATTTTTAGCTCAATTGACAGAAACTTTGGCATGTGTAAACTCTGGACCAACGCAAACAAAAGTTCAATTTGATGTTGTTTGATATTTCATATCGTTTTGCTACAACTGACTGCCAAAGTTGAGTGGCTCAACTAATCTATTTATACCAAACTTGGTGGACATGTGCAGTAGACGTGTGCAAAAAGTGAGTCATCAGTCGACCTGATGGGGGCGCTATAACAACCACAGTTGATTTTTGAAAAGAAATGACATGATTTTCCCTTTGAAAGTACATGAGGAGCTCAGGCATGCTGACACCCCTCCCCCGCTCTTAAAAAAATATCACATCAATGAGCTGTGTGACATAAAGGAAGAAACACATTCTGTTTAAGTGTCTGAATCTTGCAAACTGTGGGAGGTAGCAGACACATACATGGGTGTGCACACGCATGCTCACATACACACACACAAACACACATACACAGTAGTGCAGGAAGTCCCGGCAAGGGCAAGCACACATTACATTTCCTTTAGGAAATGTACCATTTTAGTTATAATTACACCTGACAACTTGTTTTGACGAATATTCTTCCTGCTGTCGCTGGAATTGTCATTTTCTTCTGAATGCAGCTGCAGTGCATTAAAATTCTTTATTCTTTCACAATTAGTAGTTGTTGTTTTTTTCAAGACGGCGATAGAATATGAGAGCTTGTCAAGATTCTGTCAGGATCTGGAAACAGTTAACGTCCTCTGAGGGTTCGGTTATTCATGAAGGTGAGGCAGAGAGGACAGCCAATCAGGATCCTCGGGACACCAGCTGATTAGGAGTCTCTGTTTAATTAATCACAAACGGCAGCTTTGGCAAACCAGTAATTAATTAATCAATTTTGTTCAAAACAAGACGGCGCTTTTGTTTGGCGAGTATGTGTCCTGTCTATGAAGCGTTAATTGAGACGTGGGACTGAAGCAGATTGGTTGAAATAAGGGACGACGGGTGTTAAACGGAAAAGGCTGTTGACTTTTTCATCACACGCTTCCGTAACACGGAACATTACTGCGGGCGATGAATGTACCCAAATACAACTCACATGGCTCAGCGACAATCTGTAACTTTATTAGGTTTATTCATTAAAGGACCATACCGGTGATTTTACATGTTTTCATCTAAAGTCAGTTTTAACACATTGGTTTCTGATTTTTGGAGACTTTCTTTTATTTTCTGGAATTTTACAGAATCAAGTAGAAAATTGACAACTTTATTATGATTTATTTTAGTTTTTGTTTTTTTTTTTTTTGCTAAATTCTTTTAGATTTAATTTAGTTTTTCTTGAATGAAGAATTTTCTTGAAAAATTGATTTGACACTCCAGAGGGTTAAGCCCAATAAATATTACATGCATACATGTTACGTTACCGACAACCAATTTCCAAAACATAAAACCATATTTTAGTTTTCCTATTATTTTTGCCAAATACCCTAATCTCTCAAAATCAAATGTTCAGGTGATACACCTGAAACCTGATACCTGAAAATTCAGTGTTTTGTTTTGTTAACATTGTTGAAGGCACGGTCATTTTAATTTCTCTGTAAAAGCTGTCTTCTTGTGGGACTATATTTCCTGGTGGAGAAATACACTGTTTTCCATGTACCTCTGTGTTGGATTAGTTAAAGGACCATACCATCCATTTTGCATGTTTGAACCTAATATATTCAATTTTCATACATGTTACGTTACTGACAATCATTTCCCAAAAGATAAAACCGTATTTCAGCTTTCCTGATATTTTGCAAAATCTCTTAATCTTTCAAAATCAAATATTCAAGTGATACACCCACCTTAAAAATCCATGTTTCTCCTGCTAATAGTTACACAGCCTTATGAAGTCACGGTCCTTTAAATTTTTCCATAAACGCAGGTCTTCTTTTGGGACTATATTCCCCAGTGGAGGCATACATTCACTCCACACTTTTTTTTGCGCTTAAACAGTAAAATTACGTAACTTCTAAAAAAAATTAAAAACGGAATACACGTCTTGTTGGTGATGATGGATTACCTATCCCAAGAAGGTTGCAAGTATCAACAAGTTGATTTTAATAGCGTACCAGAATGAAACGAAACCAATGGTGGTGTGGAAGGTAGGAAAAACATTTTTAATTCACTGTTCCAGTAGTATGCTTTGGGAAATGATTGTCAGTAATGTTACATGTCTGAAAATTGGATATATCAGGCTCAAACATACATGATCGCCTGTATGGTCCTTTAAATAAAGTTACTTTGACAAAAAAAAAAAACAAAACAAAAAAACTTCATATTCATCTTGTTCACTGGGATGGATCAAGCACGTTTTGAGTCTCTACAAGTTGATTTTAACAGCGTACTGGAATGAAATGAAACCAATAGCAGGCTGGAAGTTAGGAAAAGAATTATAAAATTTGCAATTTCCAGTAGTATATTTTGGGAAATGGCAGTCTGCATAACATATGCTGGTTGTATATATTGTGCTAGAACATGCAAAATCACTGGTATTGTCCTTTAATGGAAGATGTGAATGTTCACAGAATGACTGTGTTTCCTCTAACTGGACCAAAACCTCACAGGTGTGAAAACACCCGTAGCTGCTGCAGTTTTCTCTCATGCTATGAATGAAATGGGGGG
>VXCM01003937.1:48179-97274 GCA_014773175.1 Lucifuga dentata
GGGGGGGGGAGTAATCACAGAAGAGAAATGTCATATTTGCATATCTCAAAAAATATATTATAGAAAGCCATAAAGGGCCGGCGAACAGTTTTGCATATTGAGAGGAATTTCCGGCGCGTCTCAGCGAGCTCTGTTTATATGTTTACGTGCAGTTTTGAGAGGGAGATATAAAGGTTATACGGTTACGCTGTGGCAGCGGAAACGCCACTTCTCACTTCTGAGACTCAAAGTGGAACCTGTGAGAAGACAGATGTTTTTATAAAAGACACTGTATGATATGACACACACCAGCAGCCCTATCTGCTGTGTCAGATGTGAGGTCTTAACAGGCTTAAAGTGGGTGGAAATTTGAGTTTTGCACGTATTTATATATATATTTTTCATGTCCACACCTCCACCAAAGCGGCCCAGTCCTCTAATTCTTTATTTCAATCATGTCTAATGTTCAGAAACTTGCAAATCTTGGAGCCAGTTCTCTAAAATACAAATCAAAATACAGAGAATGTTGCTGATTGGCTGATAGAGTCCATGAGTTCAGCCAGTTCAATCGGACCAGATGAGAGTTCGTTTCCCCATGGTGTTTCTTTTTTTTTTTTTTTTTTTTTTTNAAGACCCTCTTTTGTTTGTAGAAAAAAAAAAAGCTGAAATGTGCTTCAAACTGCATAGAGATGAGAAATTATACCATTTTTAAAATAAGATCCAGATTGAAAAAATTGATACATGAATTTTTCTTTGCAAACTCTCATCTAAAATTTTAAAAGTTTTTACAGATTTTAACAGATTTTTGCAGAAAATTTTTACAGATTTTTGCAGTTTTTTTTTTTTTTTNTTTTTTTTTTTTTTTGGAGTATCAGAACACCAGCTGCATCAAAACTTTTAAAGATTATTTTTACTGTTACTTGAATCTATCAGTCTACATATCTGTGACTTATTTAAATAATCAAATAAGTCCCCCTCCCAATATTTAAACACAATTCCAAAAGTGACTGGAAACTAGTTCATTTTTTGGGATAAATGATCAGGAAAAACTCATCTGGATCCTGGCATTGCTGCTTAATAAAGAAAAACATATGGATGTCTGGCTGGCAGACGCAGAGACGGAAACGCAGCGAGGAAATGAACAGATATAACGCAGACACTGGGATGAATGATCGGAGGAAATGGGGAAAAAAAAAAAACATTTGCCAAAACAACAGCAGCAGCAGCAGCATTGGCGTTCCAGCTCGGCTTCCTCGGTCTCCCCCACACATAAATCACAGGCGGGACTGCACTTGCATGATAGAGCCAAATTATTAAAGCTAAACACACAAGAATACAGGATGATTAAAGTGTCTGAGCCTTCGAAGAGGAGATGGAGACATGATTTATTACCCTGCACACACCAGCAGACTGAAATGGAAATACATTGAATACACTCGGGGGTTCTCAGCAGCTCCCGTTCCGTGGATTGTTTCAGTGGGCCGTTTACACTGTACAAGGAGCAAGAATGAGAAACAAGAACGAGACCAAATTAGAACTGGGCCTTCGATGCTGGGACTATATTTCCTGGTGGAGAAATACATCGTCTTCCATGCAGCTCCGTGTTGGATCGGTTAAATAAAGTTACTTCGGCAAAAAAAAACCTAATAGGCATGTTGTCCACTGTGATGGATTACAAGTCTCAAGCATGTTTCAAGTCTCTACAAGTTGATTTTTATAGCGTATAGTAGCGTTCGTCTTTGTGCGGCCCTCGGGACAATGGCGGCCCCCAGTGGCCAACATTATGGCCCATGGCATCAGTCTCTAATGCAGCATTTGACAGATCCTCAGAAGTCAGATGTTTCCCAGTCAGAAGCTCCAACTTCTGAACCTCAAACCGTTCCATCCAAATGTAAACAAAAAATCTTGGCTGAACACCAATAAATACTGCAAAATTAAATAAACTTAGTAATAAATACTAACTAAAGTAAATTTAGATTACAGGACTGTTTGGTTGTGTTGTTTTATAATGATATTAATCACAGTATTAAACATTTGTGCAGAGANCAGGACTGTTTGGTTGTGTTGTTTTATAATGATATTAATCACAGTATTAAACATTTGTGCAGAGAAATAATATTCTGAAATTATTTACACTTATGTATCAGTGACAAACAGTTATTATACACTATAGATAGTTAACTTGGCAATATATTCTGACCTTTTTATTTCAATTTCTCGCAAGAAAAAAATACTTTATTCGCCTGTTAGCTGATCATTTACATTCATAAAGCTCACTTCCACAGGTGCCGCCATGTTGAGTGACGTCATGCTCGTGAAGTCGAGGTAAATAATTTTGGTCCGAGTTTCCCAGTTGCTCCAACTTCAAATGCCGTTCCAACGCATTTTTCTGCAAGTAAGAAGTCAGAAAAATCCACATCCAAGATCAGTAGCTGTTGCTAAACGAAACGACATTGAGCGTCACTTTACTATGGTTCATGCCAATATTAATGTAAATATCAGGCAAATAACAGGCAGCAGCTTGCACAAAAAAGCATACACAGTAGAAGTGCCATCTTCCTCCCTCAAAGCCCAGCAGTCTTATGAAAAGAATTCAGAATGAGATTGTGTGATTGTGTTGGAGGCATCATTTGAAATCACATGGATATTAGCCAAACACAAGAAAGCCTTTACAGATGCAGAGATAGTAAAAGAAGAGGTGAACCCGGCCCACCCACCCCACCCCGTGACCCTGAACAGGACAGGTAAAGAGGATGGATGGTTTCCAGTAAAAGCTGATCTATTTTATGGACATTTAAAGTTCTGTAAATAGTGACTTTAAAAAAAGAGGCAAAAGAGGGGGAAAAAACCCTTCTTTTTGTCGTTTCTGCATAGTGGAACCACTTCATTTACTTAATAAAAAAAATATTAGAGAATTCAAGTCAGTATGTCAGTATGTATATAAATGCATGGCCTCTGACCTTTCGTCCTCTGGGAAAAGTGGCTCTCCACTAAAATTTAGAGAATAACACTGATATGAATTGAAACCAATGGCAGGCTGGATGGAAGGTAGGAAAAACAATTCTAAAATTTACCACTCTAGTAGTATATTTTGGGAAACGGTTGCCAATAATGTAATGTATATATAAGTTTTATATAATGGACTCAAACGTCCACAGTTGCTGGTATGCTCCTTTAAGTTTCTCATACTTTTCTGCCTGAGTGAGAAATCCCAGCCTTCCCAGTCACATGACCAGCAGGTATTTCTCTTTGTTTCTCTGAAGGTCCGTCCATTGAAACCCATGAATTGTCATTATTCCTTGCACTTTTAATCTGAATGCAACGATCTGTCGGCGTGTATCGATAAGTGAAATGTCACAGGACAATGAGAGAGAAATGGTCTGTTTAACCCGACTGCGTGGCCTATCGGAGAAACGCTCCAGACATGGTAAATAATCCATGCATCGCCGCTACCCGCTGAACCCAGGTGAAGATTTATTAACGTGACAACTACACAAGACAATGTCCTCCATCGGCTGAAGCTCACGGTGATGAAGGAGCAGCTTTGCTCATTTTGTTAACTTATTTAAACAGGGACAAAGCCAGGCTGGGACTTTGCTCCTTTTCTGGAGCTGTTTGTGAGGGTGGGGTGGGCAGCAGAGGTGTGGGCAGCTATTTTATTAACACCACTTAGACATACGACACTTAGTGGATATTGTCATACTTTGAAGCTTTTATTAAGAGTTTCAGCAATTGGCACATACACAACAAGAACCAGTCTCAGGGTGTGAGCAGGAGGTTCCTAAACTTTCACATACAAGTCATGAATCATTATTAACTTTGCAAGTCGTGGTACAGAATCATTGGGTTGCAGGTTATGACACTCTTTAAAGGACCATGCTGTCCATTTTGCATGTTTGACCCTAATATATTCAATTTTCATACATGTAACGTTACTGACAATCATTTTCCAAAGCATACTACTGGAATGGTGAATTAAAAATGTTTTTCCTACCTTCCAGACCTCCATTGGTTTCAATTCACTCTGGTACAGTATTAAAATCAACTTGTTGATACTTGAAACGTTCTTGGGATAGGTAATCCATTATCACCAACAAGACGTGTATTCAGGTTTTTTTTAGAAGTTATGTAATTTTAGCGTTTAAGCTCAATAAAAAGCGTGGAGTGAATGTATGCCTCCACCGGGGAATATAGTCCCAAAAGAAGACCTGCGTTTATGGAAAAATTTAAAGGACCGTGACTTCATAAGGCTGTGTAACTATTAGCAGGAGAAACATGGATTTTTAAGGTGGGTGTATCACTTGAATATTTGATTTTGAAAGATTAAGAGATTTTGCAAAATATCAGGAAAGCTGAAATACGGTTTTATCCTTTGGGAAATGATTGTCAGTAATGTAACATGTATGAAAACTAAATATATTAGGCTCAAGCATGCAAAATGCAGTACAGTCCTTTAATTACAAGCATATCATTATCACAACATCATCCACAGTGATCTTTGATACGAAACAGGCGCCCTTTCTTCTATCAGTGGAGCCTCCTTGACATTCATATGTTACTTTCCCAAGACATTATCTGAAGAATAACCTTCACTCAGGTCATATCTCTGCTTACTGGAACATCCTTCAAAATGCACAGACACACACACACACACGCACACACACAAGGTGAGTCTTCAGTAAATCTTTGTCCTTTGTCTCGCTATCTGCATGAGAAAGGAACAGACAGTTCTTTCATGACCTGTTGCAGCTGGTGAGGGTTACTTACAGTTACAGTCCATAATATTAAATGCAGTTATTTCACACAGTATAAGCTATGATTAAATGTTGAACAATAAAATAGCATAATCTAAACAGTATAACGCATAAGAACGAAAATAGGATATGTCTGCTGATTATGCTGCAGCTGCAACTGTAATTAACTCTTTCATGTTATACAGAGTTAAAGCGTTAATATCTTATTTTCTGTTACAGGATCCCTGCGTGACTCTTCTGGGTGTGAGGTACTTGGAGGAGGGTGAGGCCTGAGGCGGTAGCACTCAGGCGGCTGGATTACCTCAAATCACCTGGTGGTTTTGCTGGGCACTCCGTGTGGAGGAAGCATCCGTCAAGGTCTGCGTCGTCTGGCAGGGGGCTGCTGTTTGAGGTCGCGGCTCCTGGGTGCTCAGGCTGGATCCGTCCTCGGCATTGACAGTGTCTTTGGCTGTTTTCTCTGCGGTGTGATGGAGGTAGCCTCGGTGGCTGTCGGTGCATGGCTGGGTGGGAGGTGAGTATGGATGGTACAGTGCTGTGAAAAAAATTCAACTCCCTCCTGATATCTTCTGTTTGTGTATCTCATAATAAACTGTCAGATCTTTACAAAATCTAACATCAAACAAAGGCAACCTGAGTAAACACAAAATACAAGTTTTAAATGATAATTGGATTTATTGAAGCAAAAAGGTTATGTAATACCATAATGCCTTTGATTTCGTTATTTTTTCGCTCTGAACTTTTGCTTTTTAGCCCAATGTGGCTACTGTAGGGCCAGTTCTTTGCCTATGATTTAAGGGAGGCAGTCTGTATGATTTCTCTCTCCTGGCTAATCGTTAAATAATCATAAATCAGAAAGTGCATCCATGTTTGTTTTTTGTCCTGAATTGTAGTTTAAATGCTTAATGTTCAGTTTGTAACTTTTGTGTATTTGTATTGAGGTTTTTTTGTTCAATTGAACGTTGGCTCAGGAAATGCTATGCTAGCTAATCTGGGACGCTAGCTCCATATAATGTTCCGTCAAATGAACGCCACATGCTATATGGAATGTGAATGTATTCAAACCCTAATCAGGTTCTTTGCCTGTGATTTAAGCCTACGCAAGAGAGAGTCGCATTAAAGCCACGTCGTTCCATCATCTATGGATCCTCCTTCTGTTTCCACACACACACACACACACCTAGCCAAAATTAACACAACGCAGAGCCGGTGGGGGAACTAGCTGAGGGAGGGGAAGAGTGGGTTACATAAACAAAGTGATGAGTGGCTGCTGGTGAATTCTAAATTCTACGCTAACGCTGTCAGCTGCAGACTGACATTTTCTAAAGACATGAACAGAGAAGATGCTGGAAAATATCAAAATCTGTTGGCTGGAGACTGGTGGAAAATGTGTGAGGTAGGATTCCCCTCACATTAAAGTTTAGCTAAACACGCTGAAGTTTGGCTAAACTTGCTGAATTTTAGCTAAACATGCAGTTTAGCTGAACACACTGAAGTTTAGCTAAACTTGCTGAATTTTAGCTAAACACATGCAGTTTAGCTGAACATGCTGAAGTTTTAACTAAACACGCTGAAGTTTAGCTAAACATGCTGAAGTTTAGCTAAACATGCTGAAGTTTAGCTAAATTTGCTGAATTTTAGCTAAACACATGCAGTTTAGCTGAACACACTGAAGTTAGCTAAACATGCTGAAGTTTAGCTGAACATGCTGAAGTTTAGCTAAANTAGCTGAACACACTGAAGTTAGCTAAACATGCTGAAGTTTAGCTGAACATGCTGAAGTTTAGCTAAACACGCTGAAGTTTAGCTAAACTTGCTGAAGTTTAGCTAAACATGCTAAGTTTAGCTGAACACGCTGAAGTTTAGCTAAACACGCTCAGTTTAGTTAAACATGCTGAAGTTTAGCTAAATACGCTGAAGTTTAGATAAACATGCAAAGGTTTAGCTAAATATGCNAACATGCTGAAGTTTAGCTAAATACGCTGAAGTTTAGATAAACATGCAAAGGTTTAGCTAAATATGCTGAAATTTAGCTGAACATGCTGAAGCTAGCTAAACAGAACATGTTTAGTCAGAAATGTTCTGCACGTTTACATGAACACTGTACTCTGATTATTTCTGTATTACTGTTCAGGCAATAATGTGAATAATAGCTTTAAATGATGAATTAATGGGATTCTGCAGTTCACAGAATATATGTAACAGTAATTGTTGTATGACGGAGAGTCCGCCAGGTGACACAAAGCATGTTCAGTAAAGTAAAAACTGAGGAAAAAAAAATCAAATTGAAATCATAATAATCGAATCAAAATAATCAAATCGTGGCGAAAATTAAAGACTTCCCAATGCATCGATTTGTTTCCTAAGCAATCGTAATCGAATCGATTCACCACGGAGACAAAGATTTGCACCCCTAATACACACATATACACACATGCAGTATACACACATGTATACCCACACAGACAAAAATAAAAGAACACATAATTTTTCGCCCCCGCAGCATGGACTCGCTCCGTGACGGTGACCGCCTGATGATATTTGTCTTCCCGACTTACATTAGCATCATGCATTCTGTGCTAAAGACACAACTGGCGATGAAACAAAGAAACAGCTTTTAGTCTCCAAACAGCTACTTTCAAGGTAATACTTCACAAAGAATTTACACCCTGATGGCATAATGGGCTGCAGGTGTTGAGCGGTTGCCTTGGGCTGCTGTAAATGGAAGTTAGATTGTTAGTGGTACAAGAAAATAGATTTGTTTTGATAAGAGAGCTTAAACGCTGCGAGCGAGAGGGACACAAATAGAGCGGGTGGCTTCNTTGTTTTGATAAGAGAGCTTAAACGCTGCGAGCGAGAGGGACACAAATAGAGCGGGTGGCTTCCTGCCACGAGGCGTTTCATATTCGCTGTGCGGGGATTTTGACGCTTCCCTTCGAATTCAGATGAAGAATCTCTTAAAGGCAGGCAGAATTTTAAAAACAATCATCCAGGGGTGGAAATGCAAATTATACTTTAGGAAGCTGATAGCTGTGCCTCTCGCTTCTTTATAGATTTTCCCTTATATCCATAATTTTCTTAATGGGGGGTAAAAAAAAAAAAAAAAAACGATGCTGTTTGAACCTGCCGAGCGTTCTCTGTTAGAATATATTAAATCTAAAGAGGAGATTATTGCAGTGAGGGTGCTCAGAATGACTCCCTGCACCCAAACGCATCTTAGAAATGATAATGCATGAATGATCTCCCCTCCTCCACCCCACTGTCTCTCTCTCTCTCTCTCTCTCTCTCTCTCTCTCTCTCCTCTGTTGCTCTCTCTCTGCTCTGCTTGTCTTTTTTCTGAGCTATTTTATTCTGTTTCTTATATTTGCATTGTTTTATACAGTATTTATATGGTTTTCTTTGTATTGCTGTTTTATCTCTATCTCTCCTTCCCTCTCTCTCTTTCTCTTGCTCTCTCTCTTCTCTCTTTCTCCATCTCGTCTTTTTCTCTCTCTCTTGCTTAATCTCTCCTCTCTCTCTCTCTTGCTCTCCTTCTATGAGCTATTTTATTCTGTTTCTTATATTTGCATTATGTTATATTAATAAGGTTTTCTTCTTATGGTGTTTTATATCTTTCATATATGGTTTAATGTTTCATTGTTTTTATGTCTTTGTAATTTACCTGCTTCCCCATCTACAGCTCATATTGCCATTAGAACAGAGGGAATCTCTCTTTGAATCGCCTCTCCTGAGGTTTCTTCCTTTTTTTCCTTATATAATAAGATTTTTTAGGGATTTTTTTTCTCGTTTTCTTAGAGGGCTTGGGCTGGGTCAAAACCAGTTAATATGTGGGCCTGTAAAGGCCTTTGTACCAAATATCAGTTTGATGTCATATTTGGCTACAAATAAACTTGACTTGTGTGTGTAACGCAGAGATTCCATGGGAATGCTTGGGCCTCATCCAGCTTTTCCTTTCACCTCTCATTAATGTAATTAATAATTATTATTAATTAACTAATGCTCTCTGTAATTGAAGAATTTAAACCCCCAATTTAGGTTTGCAGCGACGATTTCTCTATTGACATTTGGATGCAGCTGCATAGCCAACACATGGAAACAGGCCTAATTATTATTAATGTGGTTTGTATGTATGTGTGTGTGTGTGTGTGTGTGTGTGTGTGTGTGTGTGTGTGTATGAGTGACTGTCCAGACTGATATCTGACTAACAATCAGACTGACTCATTATCATCTCTGTCATATTATCCAGAGCAGGGATGGGCAACTGGCGGCCCACGGGCCAGATACGGCCTGCACCTTTGATCTATCGGGCCCTTAGATGACTTCTCAATTAATAAAAATGAAAATTCAAAAGAAGTGTTTTCCTTTGTTATTACCACCACCCATCAGCAGAGGGTACGTGAAACGTGTCCCAGAAAATCTCCCTTATTTTTTGTTTTATCAAATATGTGACCCTCTGACTGTGAGAATGAAATTTTATTGGCCCCTATCTTCATCAAAGTTTGCCCATCCCTGATCCAGAGACAGAATCTGTTCAATATGGAAAGTTTTGGACATTTTTTGGACGTGTCTTCTGTTTAAGAGTTTACAAGGTTCAGCTCCTCCTCCATTACGACAGTTTATACAACTTATGGATAGAAATTGCAATCAAACAGGGCTGTGATAAGAAAGGACGTGCTACTCAAAATTTGTTTATGCTTGTTGGGACAGTGGGTGCAAACTAGCCTTGTGGCTAACCTCAGCACATTTACACTGTGCTGAGTTAATAAGACTGCTGCCAGCATCTTATTAATGTGCATTTTGTCCCATTTTAAATAAATAAATAAATAAAATAAAGTAAAATAAAAATGGTCAAGTTTTGACTGATTAACTTGGAAAAGAAAAAAGATTGGACTTTAGAAAATTATGGTTTCTCTTTCAGAGAAAGAAAACTGTGATCAGATTGAATTACGGATAATTGTTTTTCCAAAACAATTTTTTTCATATTTCCTCTGACAATTATGGCTCAATTGGCACATAATGTTGCATGCTCCATGTATGGACCAAGCTGGGAAAAAAGTTATTCTTTACCATTCTGATTCAATTGGCCGCCAAAGTTGTGTGCATATAAAATATAACTATTTTTTATATTATATATCTAATATCATATAAAACTATATATATATATATATCTAAGCATATAAAATCCTTGGTGGAGGCATGAGCCTTCTTGTGCTCAAATCTGTTTTTAATATTCTTCCTTCCTCATGTATATAATGAGGATGAACAAAACAATAGGAACACCTTCCAGCGTAATGCAGACAGTTGTTGAGTTGAATCTTTTCCTCTCTGACAGACTCAACGTAAAGTGAATTATTCACTTAGCAACAAATTGATGGTACATATGCATCTAATAAACTGGGTTTATTGGCCTTTATAACCACGTATGCTGACCTAATCGGTTTATCGTAACATTGGAAATAGTAATTTGAGGTCAGGGAACATGATAAAAAGTAAGCCACAACCGTGAGGATGCAATAGAAAAAGTAGAGTATGAGAGATGCCAGTTATGGTCCACACTGAAATCTGTCTTCCACAACACGAGCGATGACAGATCCACAGCAGCAGAGTGGGTATTCTTACACCGTCCTTGCTTCTTGTTCCCTTACATAATCCTGTGGCTTGTTGTTGAAATCTGTCAGAATCTGGGATGTCATAGACGGTTACATCATATCCTGTGTATTGGGAGGCAGATTCAATTTGCGGCGGTTACAGCAGAAAAGCCTGTTTGCATGCTGTCACCAGGTTCTACAGCCGCTGTGAGGCCCGCAGGCTCAGCGATCACAGGAGACCCACAGAGACTCAGCAGGATCCACGGGCTGAGTGATCATCGCACCTGGAGCTCAGCTGTCACATGGTTCTGTGTGTGTGTGTGTGTGAGAGAGAGAGAGAGAGAGAGAGAGAGAGAGAGAGAGAGAGAGAGAGATGGAAAATGTATGTCTTATAAATGGTCTTTTATGAAATATCCTACCGAGTCCAGTCAGTATCGGTTGTTACTTAGTTTCTTCTCTGTCCATCATTAGCATAGCATAGATTTAGACATGGATGGCATGGACATGTCCCTATCAACATCATGTTGCTATGAATTGTCCCAGTCCATATTTTTTAAAGAGCCACACCGGCGAGTTTGCATGTTTAAAGGACCATACCACCCATTTTGCATGTTTGAGCCTAATATATCTGTGATTATCTTCGGCACTCGGCCTGCGACCTCGTGTCTATGACCAAATCACAGCTGTGATGATATTCAGTACAATAGCACTCCCTCTTGTGTGATATTACTTTTCTACAAGCACCATTTATTAGTAAACAGTAATAAGCGACAGCAGATTATGATTTGGATTGTTTATTTCGTCATTTATTTGGCTCCACCAACACAAATAGCTCCACAGCTGGACTGTTGCTAAGCAACACATAAACATTTTCCTGCAGACTAGCTTGCTGGCTGCTTTGTGAACACATTACCACAGGCCAGCTACTTTGTATGATCATATCTGTATGTTTCCAGTGAAATAAGAGTCTACTGACAGCAGCTTTGGTAGCATCATGTGATAGAGCCCTGCACGGCTCGGGATGTGTCAGGCCTGAGACAATTTACAAATTGGGCCAAGTTTCAGCTGAATTTCACAACACTGGCTCGGCCCCTGGCTGGGTTCGGGCTTTTTTTTTGTGTTCCTCCTCTCTCCACTCACACCATAACACGCCTCCTGATGCTGCCTCACATGTTGGCGCTCAGAAACTGCAGCATCTCTGTTTTCTGAATGCTGCAGTAGCAGCAGCTGACAGCCACTACTTTTACTTTGAAAAGAGCGAAACTTCCAGTTCTGATGAAAAAGAAAATAAAAAGACAGAGGGCCTTGGATCGGGCTGGGGCCGAGAATTTCATTATTATTATTGTTTACAGAGAGCGTCAACATATTGATGCTTATGTCATTCATATGCGATAAAGTAGAAACATTATGTAGGAACCGGAATGGTGAGATCTGTGTATTTAGACAGCAGGCGCATTGGTGGATATCCTATACATATCTGATTTATTTCCACAGCGGCCCAAAATGGATCTGAGAATATCTGATTCCATGTGGCTTTTTCCCCATTTACATCTTCAGGAAGTGTATCTTATATGTGTTACATGTGAGCAAAAAGATTGGAATCAGGTCACACGTACATGGTTGTGTAAATGTAGCCAGAGAGAGAGAGAGAGAGAGAGAGAGAGAGAAAGTGATGAAGGCCCCAGGAGACAGCAGACAGCTTGCAGCTCTTTTTTTCCTCCCCTCATATTCATAATTATAAGGCATCCTGGGTGCTGCAGCTGTGCCAATATAGTGTGGATGGGGGGGCCCACATCAGTGTGTGGGTCGCGGTCGTGCCTGGTGGGTGNCCAATATAGTGTGGATGGGGGGGCCCACATCAGTGTGTGGGTCGCGGTCGTGCCTGGTGGGTGGCAGGTTGGTGGGTGGGTGATTATATTACTCTGTAAGCTTCCACGCTTGGGCTTCTACCTGTCACACACTGGAAAGGAGTGTGGAGGGACCTTTGAAAGCAGAAGGCTCGAGAATTACGGAAATTGGATCAAATTTAGAAAAATGGCTCTCAATTTAAGCCCCCCACCATCACTCACTTTTCACTCCGTCCCCCTCACTCCCCGACTGCTCAGAATTCAGCTCCGCAACCTAATAAAAAAGGAGTATGGCAGAAATATGAAATGCAGTGACCCTCAACACAAACAGGAAGCTTGGCACGTGTTCGCACGTTCACACACATCACCAGACATGGCACACGCTGAAAACAGCAGCTGCATAACGTCCTGTTTTTGTAATAAATGTTCGCTTTTGTTTGTGTGAAGTCTCACGTCCTAATATGATCATTTTCACCAGGACAAGACTATCAAATCAGTCATGATCATGTGTTCATAGAAGCGATGTCACAACATGTTTACTTTATGGAGCCACAACGGGGCCTTAAAGGACCATACCACCTGTTTTGCATGTTTGAGCTTAATATATTCAGTTTTCATACATATAACGTTACTGACAGTCATTTCCCAAAGCATGCTACTGGAACGGTGAATTAAAAATGTTTTTCCTACCTTCCAGACCTCCATTGGTTTCAGTTCATTCTGCTATTAAAATCAACTTGTTGATACTTGAAACATTCTTGGGATAGGTAATCCATCATCACCAACAAGACGTGTATTCAGGTTTTTTGAGAAGTTATGTAATTTTAGTGTTTAAGTGCAATTAAAAGGATGGAGTGAATGTATGCCTCCACCGGGGAATATAGTCCCAAAAGAAGACCTGCGTTTATGGAAAAATTTAAAGGACCGTGACTTCATAAGGCTGTGTAACTATTAGCAGGAGAAACATGGATTTTTAAGGTGGGTGTATCACTTGAATATTTGATTTTGAAAGAGGTTTTGCAAAATATCAGGAAAGCTGAAATACGGTTTTATCCTTTGAGAAATGATTGTCAGTAACGTAACATGTATGAAAATTAAATATATCAGGCTCAAACATGCAAAGTGGGTGGTTTAAAGGGCTGGTATGGTCCTTTAAAAGACCATACCAGCGATCATGTATGTTCAAGCCCAATATATACAACATGATATGTTACTGACAACCAATTTCCAAAACATAAAACCGTATTTTAGCTCTCCTGTTATTTTTTTCAAATCCCCTAATCTTTCAAAATCAAATGTTCAGGTGATACACACACACACACACCTTAAAATTCAGTGTTTTGCCATTTAACACTTACGCACGATTGTAGAAAACATGGTCATTTCAATTGCTCAGTAAAAACCGTCTTCTCTTGGGACTATATTTCCTGGCAGAGATATACATCGTCTTGTGTGCAGCTCCATGTTGGATTGGTTAAATAAAGTTACCTAAATAAAAAAGCAGATATATGGCATGTTTGCTGTGATGGATGACATATTTTAAGTGTTTTAAGTATTTAATTTAAGTAATTTTAAGTAGAGGCAGTTCCCAACTTATGAACGTCTGATTTACGAACAATCCGTACTTACGAACCGACCGCCATAAAGCCTATTAAATTAAAAATTCGAGTTACATACAATGATTCGTAATAATGAATGGCACTCTATATTACAACGCATGTCAAAACATTGCGCGTCATCAGCGGTTCAGCGGTATTCTTATGTTTAAGAAGTTTTAGTATATCTGGAAGTGTTTCTTTAACATTTCTTACACATAGGAAGGTAAAATATACTATACTGATGCTAGATACGCACTTTACGTAACTGTTCCAACTTACATACAAATCCGACTTAAAAATAGCCGTAGGAACGGAACTCATTCGTAACCTGCTGGGACTGCTGCCTGTATTTATGTTTCAAGTTTCAAGTCTCTATAAGTTGATTTTTATATGGAATAAGCTGAAACCAATGGCAGTCTGGAAGGCAGGAAAAACATTCTAAAATTTACTGCTAAAGTAGTATATTTTGGGAAATGGTTGTTAGTAATATATATGTGTGTAGTATGTATATTAGGCTCAAACATGCAAGATGATCGGTTTTATCCTTTAAGGACCATACCGACGATTTTACATGTTTAAGCCTAATAAATATATGCACATATAGCATATGTTACTGTTAAACAATTTCCAAAATGTAAAATCGAATTTTAGTTTTCCTGTAATTTTGGGATTTTTTGTTGTTTTTATTGTATATTGAGGTCTCATTTGAATGTAAAAGGGTTCCAATGTGTTTTGTGTTAAAAACTTTCATTAGCAGTTTTTTTTTTCCAAGATTTATCAGTAAGTATGTATGATTTTCTATCGGACTTTTGTCTATTTTGTGTGTTTTTGTATCTGAAAGTGAAAGTATGATGGTTTTAGAGTGGAAGCCGAGGTTGTGCTGAAACAAAGGACACCAGGGCACTTAGATAAGAACATTTCTGTAAGGTAGTAAAATAAATTATAGAAAAATGCTCAAAACCCCCCTGACCCCAGAGGGTCAATGCAGAGCTTACTAAATGACTCTTAGGTAAACAGTTTAGTTTACTTAGTTTAATGCTTTATTCCACCTAACAGCCATTTATGAGATCCAAAGCTGCAGGACAGTGATGTTTTTTTTTTCCCTCTGGGATGTTTCATGATGTGGTGTGAGAAACATTTTACTTTAAGTGCCCTGAGATGTCTTAGCAGCAGATTATAAAGCCATTAGAAGCAACAGCTCGACTTCCATCACACATCAGGGAGAACATCATCATCTACGCCAGAAAATCGCATCCAGTTTAATACTTTGTCATTAACTAAACAGCCTGCCTATAAAATATTCTGCCCCTCACAGTTTTGCGCGTTACATTTATTATGTCACATCGTAATAATTATCATCATGTGCTTATAATCGAGTACAGTGCTGCTGGCGTTTCTGCTGGAGGTTTTGGTCTCCAGCCCAATCATCGGCTCCATGACAGGCTGCAGCTGCAAAAAGTGCTTTAAATTTGCAAGTCGGATTTTACGGGGCTTTCAGACATTTATGTCACACCGCAGGATGTTCATGGCAATTCTTATAATTCACCCACAGCCACGTTTTCACACCAAACCCATTTTTGGATGCCCTGGCTCACAGAACGGCAAATCAAAAGCCAAAAAATTATGATAATCCAAATGTATAACTGTACTTTCTGCATTAGCTAAAGGATGTCTCATCTGAGGTTTTGATCTCAATCTATAAAGAGTGACCAGATTAGCAGAAAACTGTGGACATTCACTTTATGTGACTCATATTTTAAATCTAGATTGACACTGGATCATTGATTATTTGCTGTTTATATTCATTCTGTAATGCTTCTTTGTTTTTGGATCTTTGTAATTGACCTGTTTCTCCACCTGCGGCTCCTATTGAACTATTGCACATTCAAAGAAAACGGTCAGTAGCAGAAGGATAAACTGTTGCGATGGTGAATGCTTGTTGGAATGACTACATTNACGGTCAGTAGCAGAAGGATAAACTGTTGCGATGGTGAATGCTTGTTGGAATGACTACATTCGAACAATTACAATCAGAAAAATTCCACTTTTGACACCAGTGACATGGTGTCAGCGTGACATGGTCGTTTGAGAAAAGGGCATCTCTTTTTGAATGGCTTCTCCTGAGGTTTCTTCCATTTTTCCTTTTATAATAAGGTTTTTTAGGGAGTTTTTGACCATCGTCTTGAGCTTGAGCTGGTTGGGAACTATTAATATGTGGGCCCGTAAAGCCCTTTGAGACTTTGTATGTGATACTGATACTGGGCTACAAATAAACTTGACCTGACCAGGAAATTTGCTGTGGGTATTTCTGTCACCAGAGGATGACTCCTAATGATTTTGGTGGCCTTGTGACATTTCCTGTAGAACACATACAGTACAGCGCTGCGCAAAAGTCAAAGGCCACCTTTACTTTTATTAACTTTGCAGTGAAATCAGCCAGTAAATGAAAGTTATTTACTTTCAGTCAGTGGCAGAAAAATGTGGCAGGAAACATAATGATGGTAATAGGTTACCTTAAGTTAGGGAGCAGAGATCATGTCTTAACCGCACCTCGAATTGCCTGTCCAGCTTACATATACCTGGTTGAATTATCTTCTTGTGTTTGTCTTGAACCACCCACCTACTCTCTCTTCTATCATCCATCCTACAGATGGTCGATTTTGGGCTGTCAGACAAAAGTTGACAAACGTGAAAGAAACACAGCAATATCTTTGGTTGTGACTCCAAAAAGGCGGTCTTAGGTCGAGAAACAAACTCAAAGACGGATGATTTAATGGTCTTGTGACAAAATTCTGAAAGTCAAAAATATGAATTTCCTGAACCACAATGATGTCGATGATACAAAAAAAAAAAAAAAAAAAAAGTTCCAGGCACTGTGTAGATCTCCTTTTAGTAAAAAAAAAGCCTTTATTTTTGATTTCCCAAAGGATAAAACTGTATTTCAGTTTTCCTGATATTTTGTAAAATCTCTTAATCTTTCAAAATCAAACATTCATGTGATACATCCACCTTAAAAATCCATGTTTCTCCTGATAATACTAACACAGCCTTATGAAGTCACGGTCCTTTAAATTTTTCCATAAACACAGGTCTTCTTTTGGGACTATATTCCCCGGTGGAGGCATACATTCACTCCACACTTTTTATTGAGCTTAAATGCTAAAATTACATAACTTCTAAAAAAACCTGAATACACGTCTTGTTGGTGATGATGGATTACCTATCCCAAGAACGTTTACAGTATCAACAAGTTGATTTTAATAGCAGAATGAACTGAAACCAATGGAGGTCTGGAAGGTAGGAAAAACATTTTTAATTCACCGTTCCAGTAGTATGCTTTGGGAAATGATTGTCAGTAATGTTACATGTCTGAAAATTGAATATATTAAGATCAAACATGCAAAATGGGTGGTATGGTCCTTTAACTGATCCAGCATGGAGCTGCATAGAAGACAATGTATGTGTCCACCAGGAGAAGATGACTTTTACTGAAAGATTAAAACAGCCGTACCTTCTACAATCACGCGTGAATGTTCGCAGTCGAAACATTGAATTTTAATGTGGATGTATCACCTGAACATCTGATTTAGAAAGATTACAGGATTTGAAAAAAATAACATTAAAACTAAAATATGGTCTTATGTTTTAGAAATTGGTTGTCAGTAATATAGCATGTATGCAGGTTGGGCTCAAACATGATCAAGCACGATCGCCGGTATGGTCCTTTAATAAACACTGAATTTATCCACAGCTGAATATTCTGACGGCACAGAAAATGGTAGAAATTAGCGTCTGTGTGACTGAAGCAAATAAAGAGAGAAAACAACAACGTGAGAGCTGCATGCATCAACACAGAAGACATTTAGGCCCTGCATGCGCTCCAAAACGCCACGCCGCCTCCACAGCCCGCTGGCCGGTGAATAGACTAACGTTCCCGCTGACAGCCGCTCTCTGTGAAGACAACTGAAGAATGATGTGTCCAATCCAGCACCAAATTGGAAACAGAGCAGGGGAGAAACATTGAGACTATTGCCTGAGTAGCCACACATTGATTCATGGCGTGGAGGCAAAAGAGACAGCTCTGTCCGAGTCTTCGTCCCCGTGGAGAGAAGGGGGACTTATATGCAGCTATATCGGAAATCAATACATGTTTATCCTCACACATGGAATGTGAGGTGGTTTTAATATCAGAGGGTGGGAAGGATTACATGTATGTGCATGATGTTGCTGGTATAACACATGCTAATCCACATGTACAATATTAAAGGACCATTACTCCCATTTTGCATGTTTGAGCCTAATATATTCAATTTTCATACATGTAATGTTACTGACAATCATTTCCCAAAGCATACTACTGGAACGGTGAATTAAAAATGTTTTTCCTACCTTCCAGACCTCCATTGGTTTCATTTCATTCTGCTATTAAAATCAACTTGTTGATACTTGAAACGTTCTTGGGATAGGTAATCCATCATCACCAACAAGACGTGTATTCAGGTTTTTTTTTAAAGTTATGTAATTTTAGCATTTAAGCTCAATAAAAAGCGTGGAGTGAATGTATGCCTCCACCAGGGAATATAGTCCCAAAAGAAGACCTGCGTTTATGGAAAAATTTAAAGGACCGTGACTTCATAAGGCTGTGTAACTATTAGCAGGAGAAACATGGATTTTTAAGGTGGGTGTATCACTTGAATATTTGATTTTGAAAGATTAAGAGATTTTGCAAAATATCAGGAAAACTGAAATATGGTTTTATCCTTTGGGAAATAATTGTCAGTAACGTAACACGTATGAAAACTGAATATGTTAGGCTCAAACATGCAAAATGGATGGCATGGTCCTTTAATCTGGTTTTTAATATGAATTATTGGTCTTTGTTGAATTATCTACTATGGTAGCTTTTTTCCAAATGGTGTGACATGAGAAATGTAATTTCTATGTTACAGATGAATAAACTTGAACTTGAATCTGCTAAAGATCTTTCTGACACTCGACCCTTGACCTAAATTCTATTATTTTGTAACTGTAGAAAAGAATCGACACGTTGTGCTTGCCCAGGCTCGTTCTGACTGAGACAAGTCGTACATTCATATACTCTGTACTTTTATGATACAAACTGTCACTTTGCACGTTTTTGTATTTTTCACTCCTCTATTTCCCATGAGAAGACGACCTTTACCTTACAGCATCTACAGAGTCAGCTGCACCCCTCCCTTCTTGCTCGCTCTCTAAACTGTAACTTCTAGACTTGAGATTTTCTCTTGCACTGCATGTTGTAAAGAGCAATCTCCTGAGATCTTCAATAAACCAGTCTAAATGAGGCTCTGAGACCTTATTCAACAGGGAATTTCACCAAAAGAATACAGCTCGGAAGTATAGTTTAAACCAAAGAGGATTTGCATCCACGCGGGTAAGTACTGCAAGGAAAACAGAGATGTGAGCTTCAGAAATACAAATGTATTGAAAGAAATATTAAAACACGAAAATGCATAAAACGGTTGTTTTCTGTTGAAAATATATATACTAACTACAAGATCTAAAAGCACCAGAATACAAAAGTATGGGATAAATAATGGGATAAACTTAGAGGAAGGCAACTTAAATTTCCTCCGATGACCAGACAGGAGTTGTGTGTGGAGAAAGAGACAAAAAAAAAAAAAAAANAAAAAAAAAAAAAAAAGCAGGCAGTTGTAAAAGTAACAGAAATACAACAATTGGATTACATTCCAGTAATTGGGTTTTGGTAGGTCCAATAATAATGTAACTGATCCAATTTAAGAAGAACAATAAAAGTTGAGGAGATGGTCCAATGAAATGAGTCCAGTGAAAAAAAGTCTAATGGAAAAGGTCAGTGTTGAATTTAAAGGTCATTTCCACGGACAGACAGGAAATGATCACATGACATCCAGCAAACTCATGACACCAAGTCAGAAAAGAGATTTCACTTCGATCACAGGCTGCCTCAGATTCATTTTAAAATGTAATTTGTAGTATGGATTATCTGTATAATAGGATACTTAGCAGTCATGCACATTAAAATTTTGTTTATACTCAGATTAAGGCAATAAATACATTTTTTTCAAACATCATGTAAACACCATAATTTGATTGTAATCAGCATACACTCATACCCTACAGGCCAGAAGTTTGAGGCCACAGATTGAAAAAAAAACCCATCAATATACTGTTTGTTTTATAATTTATTGCACAGGAAATGACAAAAAAATACATAAAATAAATGTAACTAATTAGTTTTCAAGAAGAATTTGTTAGCATCAAAGCACTCTGAAGTCATTTCAGGCTCAGACTTTGGTTTGGTCAAAGTAACCCCCTCTGGCCAAGACAGAATTCTAAAACCTTTTGCTTCTCTTTTGAATGGATGTAATTTTGGCATCATTTTGATGAATGTTTTGGATCGTTGTCCTGTTGAAGAATTAAATTTTGACCAATAATTGGTAAACCGGATGGAATTGCGTGTCTTTGAAGGATGGAATGGTAATTCTCTTCATAATTCCTTTAACTTGGACCAACTCTCCAGCCTTTGATGTCACTTTTGTCCCTGATCATTTCTGACCACCATTTCTCCCTGCAGCCTTTTTCTTTTTAAGGAGCACTTCACTCCATACCTGAAACATTCAACTTCTTACCTATTTGTCTTTGAGGAAAACCTTTTTTGCTCAGAATTTCTATCTGAGCTCTCTGTTCAATGGTTAACTGTGTCATTTAGATCCCAAAAACTTATCACAAACTATAAATTTGCATCCTCAATATGAAGTTCAGAAGATGCAGAACAGCAGCATGAGCAGACTGTGCAGCACCTTAATCCTAAATGATGTGGGAGAAGGCAGACAGCAGCTATTGAATAGAATGTTAAAACACATCAGCAGGAAGTTGGAACACAGCAGGAGTGCTGCACTAATACAGACTGATGCCTTCATGAAAAATCATTTCTGTAGCTAGAGTGGCTACATAATGTGCTACTGGTGACTAATTCTTCTAGAAAACTAATTAGTTACATTTATTTTATATATTTTTGTCATTTCCTGTGNTGACTAATTCTTCTAGAAAACTAATTAGTTACATTTATTTTATATATTTTTGTCATTTCCTGTGCATTAAATTGTGAAACAAACAGTGTATTGATGATTTTTATTTTTTATTTTTTAATCTGGGGGTGGCCTCAAACTTCTGGCCTGTAGTGTAAATAAGAGTAATCTTACTCTGAGTAACAGACCTCGATCATGAGATTGTAAATGGATTTACTCAGGCCTGTAAAGGTTATAATCTTTGCAGGTTCTTCCTCATCTCATGCATTCTCCTCACGCTGATTAAGCAACACATCACGTATATTCAGCAAATCTCAGAATCCTATTAATTCCATCAAAGTATACATCTTGCATTATTGACAGAGTAACTACAGATAACCGATGTGCACGTAAGCGTACGTTAATACAGCAAAACTATTTTTGCACATAAGTCATATACATACTTGTATATGATGTTATATGAATTTTTTTTTTTTTTTTTTTTGTGGCTGAAAAAAATATTGCAATACCTGATTAGTAAAATAATATGTTTCATAGTGTGCTGGATATTTATCATTTACCTCGTTTCCTCGTGTCTGCTGTGCTTGATTTCACACAGACAGTTTTTCAATACACTGAAACAAATTAACACTTTTAGGCAGTTTTTATTTCACAGAATAGAATGTAGAAGCAAAAAGTTAGACCATTATGAATTGAATAATGGGGAAATAGAGAGATTTGGAGATACGGGGCGTAATTCATAAAACACAGCATTAATTTTTAAATTAATTTATTTTTTATTTAAATAAACTGACCTTTTGAACTTTCGAGCCTTTTGAAACTGACCTGATCTTTATTTTGTTATTCATTTATTTATTTAAATGTTCACTTATTTATTAATTCTTTTAAAAGTTTGATCTGATCTCATAGTTATTCTTGTGGCACTTCACCCTACATCTCTCTCACATGCAACACACTCAGTGCGATGGAACTCCTGGTGTGTAGATCTCTTATCTCTCTTATCTTACTGTCGATCTCTTAGATTGTGAAGCTCTAAAGCAGAGAATTTATGATATTTTTTTTTTTTTTTTTTTTTTTTTGATTTTTGTTGCAAATTTAACGTGTTAATTTCACTTTGACACCAGATGAAGCAGTATAAAACATGATCTTTAAGTATGAAGAAGCTCATAAATGCGCTGATCTTCAATGGCTTTTTACCTGTGACACAACTTTTACAACATGTCGGTAATGGAACAATGATGTCAGACACAGGTTAGGTTTTTAAACTTCCCTCTGGAAGCTTTATTTTTTCTGTGCAACCATTCAACATGTAGAACAACACACCTGAGTAAGTCCCATGACAACACATATGACAGCTCCCACAGTGCAAATAAGTGTCTGTCTTACAGGGACAGTACGCCTCTGTGGATTCTGCAGCATAACTATGTAACCCTACACGCTCACGGCACTTATTTAGTGTGACCCTGTGTAGTTACCATGGCTTTTTTTTTTTTTTAATGACATCACTGTATAGCTGGTAAAATATGTCTGCAAATGGTCAAACTGTTCAACCAAGGGCATACTAGTTGATTTTTCCCCAATAAATCAGAAAAAAATACTCCTAATGATAGGGAACATACAATTCTATTGTCACTAAAATCTTCCACTCAAACAAACAGATGTGTGTCGTTCTGCACAAAGCTCAGATCAGCCCAAAGTCACAGAATCCAACTTTGACTCCTTGTCAAAATGGGCTACTTGCTTTGATATGAGCTTGCAGGCTTTTATCAAACTCTGCTGCTGTTTTTCCCCTCTTCTTCTCATTTTGCAGCTCTGTGTGGAGGTTTTTGTTGGTGTGAATTCAAGCAAACTGGTCAGTCCCACATCATTAGTTATTCAGCATGGCATCAAAGCACATAAAACTCACGTTCCATGTCCTGCAATCCACGAACATTTGTGATATTCCAGTGGGTACATTTGCATAATATCACACTGTCATTCATCTGACAGCTGTTGTCGGCCAATGATGGATCGCTCAAACGTGGAGATACAGAGAAAAGCAGTTTGGAATAAAAAGCATTTTTTGGAGTCGATATTTCTCTGTCTCCCTGGTGCCATCTTCAAGAAGTTTCAGCCTCAAAAGCTCTGATGAAGGTTGGAGAGGAAAGAGGTCAAACATCATGAGAGTAACCGTTACTCAGTAACGTCTTTGATAATAACGGTGACATCTTCTCGCAACGACGGCTGGCACATCTGCCAATCCACCGTGTCACCAGCGGCCGTGTTGGCGTGTGACATTTTTGACGTTCGCGTCGTGATGCTTTTTAAGACGGGAACCTTTTCGTCCGCGCCACACTCAGACACGCAGATGGTACGCACGCATGTACGCAGGCACGCTTGCTGTCACTCTGAGAGGAAAACCGAAAGGACAAAACTGAGAGAAATCAAAATGTCAAGTTAGAGGGTCACTGTGAAACATGACAGTGAATACTTTCTCTTTAGCACGGAGGAGCTACTGCTCTTTGATTTTAATAAACGGGTTCTTCAACCCTGCGGAAATATCTGTTCACAGACAAAATGACATTTTGTCTTCCTGCTAGTTGCATTGACACAAATGACATTTGATGACATTACTGTTCTCTGTTAAAATGTTTCCAGTTGAAACACGCACAGCTAAAATACAATCAGAATACTGACTGTGCATCAGAAATAAAGGCTTATTCAGCCTGGCCCACAATACCCTACTCGTAAGTGTGTATGTGTTTGTGTGTGTGTTTTCCCTGTCCTATGAAAGAAGTGGCATACATAATAACTCACACTCAAAACTAATGTTGGCAGATTTAAGGCGAGGGAGACATTTGAGGTGACACCAACTGACACACACCTCACACCTCCAACAACACGTCGAGTCCCAAGGCCCACGAGTCACGAGACGGGGAGCAGAAGTNCTCACACCTCCAACAACACGTCGAGTCCCAAGGCCCACGAGTCACGAGACGGGGAGCAGAAGTGCCCTCGTCTTTGCAGGTTGCTTTGTGATGACATCACCTCTGACTGGGCCTGTCACAATCCTCTTCCTGATGATGCCTCCGCCATGACACCGCTGTCAATGAGAAATGACAGATGTGTTTGTCTGTGAGTCAGGGACACGAGAAAGGGGAAAGACATGAAAAGGTTATTTCTTGCATGTTTTTTTCCCCTGTAGCACTGTATTTTTAAACAGTAAGGCCAAGAACCAATAGACTTTATTAATTCAAACCCAAACGCTGCTAATGCCTGGTGCATGCTTCACGTGGATGGCTCTGAAATGGACTTTCTGTGTGTCATGGCATTCATGGTTCCTTGCGCCAGGATCTCTGCGCCAGGATTTCTTGGTTTGGTCATCTCTCTAGCCTTCACATAATTTTTTTTTTCCACTTTGTGTGACAGGAATGTTCCTCAGACCTCATAGTAGGTTCTATCTCCTGCCAGGAATCAGCAGCCATTTGTCATCTTTATAATCCCACGTGGAGGAATCATGTAGGTGTCGATTCTTCACCTCCTCTGCCAGTCACTCATCAAATTTGTTTTTCTTTGCTTCGCCAATCGTTGTTGAAGGTGCACTCACTGTCACTTTCACGGTGTCTGCATCTCATTATAAAGGCAGTAATCTCTGTCTGTGGCACCAACATCTCTAGAACCCGGCACCGTATGAAGTTGAAATTCAGCAGGTTTATTGCTCAGGACCCAAAGACATGCAGCGTCACGTGTGAAGTTGTTTGGATGAGCGGTTCTCAAATTGAGCTGTGCTGGTAAAAAGTAGTCCAAGTGACAGCATATGCTCCAGTCCAGTGGCTCGGTCTCAACCCAATCCTGTACAGCAAACAAAGCTAGCTCACGAGGACGTGCAGAACTAAATTATAGTAGGCTGCAGCACACGCCATAAAGTCTGGCCCGTTCTGAACATGTATGTTTTGAACGGACACTGCACTAGTTGTTTCAAATTTCAAGTGGTGCACACCCTAAAATGCAGCTTCCACAGCCCACCATTTTGACAACAATTACCGTATATACATGAGTATAAAGCTGAGTTTTTATTATATTTTAGATTAAATTTCACAAAGCAAATCGGGGGTCAGCTTATAAACTAGAAATTCAAATTTGATCCCAGAGAAGGAAACTTCCAGGTGTAGAAATACTACCATTACCACTACCCATGAAAATAGTTTAAATCATACCTTAGAATGANTTCCAGGTGTAGAAATACTACCATTACCACTACCCATGAAAATAGTTTAAATCATACCTTAGAATGAGATGTTTCCTGACTAAACATCTTATCAGCACATTTTGCAGCAGCCAGTAAGCTCTGCTGTGATTGGTCAGTTACGCTAATCAGCTGCTGAAATAAATATCATGTTTACCGGTACGTGGATTATTTTCAGAAAATCATAGGAATATTATGACAATACCCAGAAAAACAGGGAATTTGCTAAACACATAAGTTGATGGAACAACATCAGGGGGTCAGCTTATATACGAGATCAACTTATACTTGAGTACATACGGTATGCCACTTTTCCACACATCCACAGCAGCATCTGCATCTGTGGTCAACACAAAGCAGCCTCAATGGTTCTGGATGCAGGTTTGTGTGTAAATCGAGTTTAGCGACATTTTGTTTCGATTTCCAGTTTCCAACATTGTTTAATTCAGTTGAAGGCTTAAAATCTGAGTGGCACTCGTTACAAAAGACAGAAGTTTCAAGTTGTAAAGTATGCCTTTGTCAGAGCTGAAATGTGGCATTTGTGACTAAAGAACTCATTTCAGCAACCTATTCCCTTATTTAGTGCGCGAGCACATTGTTTGTCTTCATATCACACTTGACAGGCTTGTTTTTGTCACCCCTCTTGTTAATAACAATATGACTTGAATCCGCGGAGCACCGTGCACCATGCAGGATGTCAGTCCACTGTTATTTCCTGAGCAGCAAGCAGGGCTGATAAATGGTGGTGATTTGCTGAGCGTTTGACAGTTTGCTTATTTCCCTTTAGCTCAGAGGGTCCTTCATCAGCTAATTTCAACATGGCAGCCTCAGAAGCGCAAGTGAGCCTTTGGGGAAATGTCATTTTTAATTAAATCCCAGGTCCTTTAAGATAAGCAGTTAGGTGTTAATTTCACCCAGGGCGTGACGCTGTCAGGAGCCCAGGAGCATGACATATGTCTGTCAAGATTAATCATATGCAAAACCCAGCCTTTTTTCCACCCCTCGCTCCCTTCCCCATGGCATGCAAAGGAAGTTGCTGCCACCTTAGTCACATATAGCCACGCTGCGCTACATGCAGGGTTTCATTGCAACCAGACATTACAGCAGCTGATACTGACCTGTTATCCTCCTCGCTGACACACACATGCAGTATCACTGGAGGACTTTTCAGGTGAAAATATACTTGTTCAGAACTTCTTTTTTTTTTTTTTTTTNTTTTTTTTTTTTTGCACTGGCTATCTTTGTAGGTGGACTGATGGGCTGGATGCAGTGGCGAGAGGGAGTAATGATGTGAAAGCTGTCGTTTATACAAATGTTCAGTTATAAACTGCAGTCAATAAAATATGGGGGGAATTCATAAAAGTCACTAAATGCACACTGTGATAATTGAAGCTCTTTCATATCAGTGCATCGTTGTCCCATTACTGACACATTGTGTGTAAGGGATGCCACAAGTAAAGCCAGTGAAGATCAGTGTTATAATGAGCTTTCATAGTTAAGAGTCATCACGCTTTATACTGCTTCATCTGGTGTCAGAGCAAAGTTAGCATGTTAAATCTGCAAAGGAAATCTAAACTGTCTCATTTAGAGCTCTACATTTTAATAGATTGACAGTAATTCTGCGTGGGATGCAGCATTGTCGGAAGTGGGATGTCGGAATTTCCCAGTTGAAATTTATTTTTTAAAAAGGTTTATTTGAATAGGGACTGATGCAGAGACAGAGGTCATTCATAGGAAAACTAATGCTGCACATCATAGCATTTTTAGCCAGGGCTAGTTTGCAAAGCTTGTCCCTAATTCCGAGTTCAAGCCCCCACGATACCAAATATAAATAAAAAACATGGCTGAATGCCAATAAATACTATAAAATAAATAAACTTAGTAAAGTTAGACTACAGGTCTATTTGCTTGGTTTGTACAATGATATTAATCACAGTGGGTATCAAACATTTGTGCAGAAAAGTAAATTTTCTGAAACTATTTACACTTATGTATCAATGTCAAACAGTTATTATGCATGATAGATAAATAACTTTGCGATATATTTTAACATTTTTATTTAAATGTCATGCAAGAAAAATTACTTTATTTGGCTGTTAGCTGATTATTTCTGTTCACAAAGTTTGCTTCCTACAGGCGCCGCCATGTTGAATGACATCATCCTCGTTAAAGTTGAGGTAGATGGATTTGATCCGAGTTTCCAAGCCAGAGCTCTGACTTCAAGTGCCATTCCAACGCATTTTTTTCAAGCAGGAGGTCAGAAATTTTTGCATTCTGAGTTTTCTGGAACGCTGCATAAGATAAGAGAGATAAAAGATCCACACGCAGGAGTCACATGACAGGAAGTGGGTGTGGCGTGTGTGTGTGAGAGAGAGACAGAACGCAGCAGATGAGACTTGAGGAAGAGGCTGAGTGCCACTATGAAATGTGTGCGAAATCAGATCAAAACTTGCCATTTAAATACACTGCCTGATTGAGCGTGTGAGTTTATCTATCGGATTTATTGATTGCTAACACATGAGGCAAATACAGTTAAACATGTCACCCAGATGTCATACCACTGAAATTAACCATTAGACTGATCTAAAACGCCTCTAAATTTTTATGCGTTTATGACTTGCTTTCCCAACATGTGAGTAAGGAAATAGTAGCATAGTAGCATCTTTATAAAGGCAAAAACTCAAAGATGCTGGTAACAGGCTTTTAGGATTGAGGGAATGTGGTTGTGTGATGATATTTATGCTTATCGACATGTTAAGTCTGGCTCTGTTTTTGTTTTTAAGAATTCTCCTCTGAGCTTTTATGGGTAGCACAAAGGTTGTCACATTTCCTGGTGTGCTGAACAGCAGTGCTCAACAACACGGAGTGGAGATGTAGGGGCAGAGGAGAGTCAGTTAATATCTGTACCCTGGGTATTTTTCAATTATTGATGACGACTTGGGTTGCTCTCCTCCTGTCTCCTCTGAAAAAAAACACCACCTCAGCTGCTGCCAACACAGAGGGTATTGGTGAGGTTCAGCTGTCAGCACGGACAGTAGTCGNCCACCTCAGCTGCTGCCAACACAGAGGGTATTGGTGAGGTTCAGCTGTCAGCACGGACAGTAGTCGAAATAAGTTTGTAAAGCACTCAGAGCTGTCCCTGTTTTCACAGCCATGCACACATGGCCAGGTGCTGCAGAAAGCAGGCATAACTGTCACATTACTATTTTTGGAAAGTTATAAAAACTAAGCGAAGCAGAGTCCAATATCACCGCTTTCAGACCATCCGAACAGCCTGTCTGAAGAATTGTGTGACAGTGCTGGGGCCTCAGTAACAACAACAACCCACTGAGTATTTTGGACACTAGAAATTAACCCTTTCCAATGATGAACATTATTTAGGCAACGTTTTCCCCTAATCTAAGTTACAATGGAGACATGGCCAAGACGCAGTGCTAGACCCAACATATTAAGCATCATAAGAGACTGCTTAAAGGACCATACCAGCCATTTTGCATATTTGAGCCTAATATATTCAATTTTCATACAAGTTACGTTACTGACAACCATTTCCCAAAGGATAAAACCGTATTTCAGCTTTCCTGATATTTAAATATTCAAGTGATACACCCACCTTAAAAATCCATGTTTCTCCTGCTAATAGTTACACAGCCTTATGAAGTCACGGTCCTTTAAATTTTTCCATAAACGCAGGTCTTCTTTTGGGACTATATTTCCCGGTGGAGAATTACATTCACTCCACACTTTTTATTGCACTTAAATGCTAAAATTACAAAACTTAAAAAAACAACAACAAAGAAACCTGAATACACATCTTGTATGATGATGGATTACCTATCCCAAGAACGTTTCAAGTACCAACAAGTTGATTTTAATAGCAGAATGAACTGAAACCAATGGAGGTCTGGAAGGTAGGAAAAACATTTTTAATTCACCGTTCCAGTAGTATGCTTTGGGAAATGATATTGTCAGTAACGTGTACAAAAATCGAATGTATTAGGCTCAAATGTACAAAAAGGCTGGTATGGTCTTTTAAAGCCCCTGTGATCATTGGAGAAACTCTGCTAAGTTCAGTTTTGTTATACAAAAACAAATCTTGATGTATTAAAGATAAACAAACTCTAAAACAATTCACTTGAAAGTATTCACCTTGCCAATCTCTATTTCTGTATTTCTAATTTAGTAATTTTATTTATTTATTTATGTTTGTGTGTTCAGTTATGTGTGGTATGTCTCTTTTTAATTTTTTTTTTTTTTTTTTAATTTTCTGGATATATTTGTTAAATATACATGTATTTTAAGACAAACTGTTCTGTCCTAATTTTGTTGCAGTCAGGATTGGGGGCGCCATTTTCAAAGTCTGCAAGGACCCCCAACATTCTAGGGCCGGCCCTGCATACACAACAGCGCAAAAATGTTATAGACAAAACCCCAAAATGTATATGATCATTCAAGATAAAATAAAATAGCATTTAAATTCAGTTTAACTGCTGGACAAATATCTACTAAATGTGAACACATTTTTATCGGCGCTCTCCAAAGCTTCGTAACTTTTCGGTTATTTTCGCGATTGTTTCGTGTCGTCGCTTCACGTTGCCTCCATTTTGCTCTCGTGCGTGTCTTCGGGTTCGTTGTGTTGTTAACTGAAGAGAGTACAGGACGGAAAACGGAGGCTCTGATAAATCTCCACGGAAATGGACGGGTACTATTTTGTGACTTTCTAAATATGTGTGGATGCTGCTAGAGCATTGTGTGTGTGGAAAGAATGGCTTTTAGGAGGCTTGTTAGCTTGTGTTAACGGGTTTCCATAGCCACGCGCTCTCCTGTCAAGGAAGTGCCCATGCATGACTTAGCTAACGATCATTATCTTTAATATCAGCTGGATGAATGTCTGTTTTCGACACGTTTGTTTGAGTGATGCATCCACTTGAAACCCGTTAAAACATAGCTGCGTATCATTTGTCTCCAGTCTTCCGCTTTGTGCTACCGAAGCGGCTAGCTAGCAAGTTATGCTACGTTAACGTTGTGCTGCGTTTATCCTTTGTGTAATAGTTAGCGTGCTACGGTAGCCTTAGCTAACGAAGCGCTTTCAATCTGTGTGCAGTGCATCAACTACAGTCTGCTTTTTGTCGTTGAACAATAGTTAGTAAATGTGTCTACACATTTCCACACAGTATGTCAGTATAACAGTAACGTATCAACAAAGTTAGAACAACACAGCTATTATTAAACACTCCACCACCAGTTTATATCGAAGCTAACAGATTAAAACGATAGCATTCATTCAGTGTGAGACAATATTGATAATGTTGCATTTCCAAACTAAGTTTTCTTGCTTTTAAGTGCAGACTGTCTCTGTGTGTTGTAGGCTTGTGATTTTCGATTGCATTAGCTAACTTGATTTCGTTTCGGACTATCCAATTTAACATCGGCTCACGTCCGAATCATAGGACTATCTTAGCTAACATGCAGCGCTAGTTTACGTTTCTTGGAATGTCATAAAACCAAGCCACAACTTCATAGCAATCCATCCATCAATCAATAAAAAATAATGAATAAATGAATGCACAAAGCACAAGAGCAACAGCCCATATTTCTTATTTGCCTGTGTGCCAATTTAGTTAATATATACTATTTATTTTTGCAGCATATACATTAATCAACGTCATGTGACCATGGTATAAATGTATGGATTTAGCCAAAAAGGCTAATTTTCATCCGCAGTCCCTGGGCAGGTAGATGTTACAAATTAGCAGTCATAAACGCAAACGTAGTGACATAAAATACAAAGCAAACATAACAGGTACGCAATGTTAAAAGAGAATATAACAGATACAAAATTTTACAAGGCGCCATTCAGTGTTGTTCAATATTAAACAATTAGTCTACATTTGTTTGAATAACATAAATTATCAAACCTCAGCTTTGTTCAAATAAATAAAATTAAACTTACTACAAATGCTAGAAGCTAACAGATTAAAACGATAGCATTTATTCCGTGTGAGACAATATTGATAATGTTGCATTCCCTAGAAGTAATAGGACATGTGTATAACTCGTTTTCTTTTGTGATTTGGGTCACCAGAAAGAGTCACTAGTTAAAAACTAGAGCAAATAGTTACTTGCTCGTGTGTGTTATTTGGAAGCTATAGCTTGACCATTAGTTGGAGTTGGAATGATGCAGCAAATGTGGTGGATCATAGCTGATCCACTGAGGGAAAATTTGTTCATGTTTTAGCAGCAACATATGAATGCATTCAAAAACAAATTTTTAAGGGTATGTTTTAAAGATTCATACATCTGACTGTTTTACTATATATATATATATGTATAAGTGGATTATATGCCAGCCTACTATGCTGGCAGGTTAATAGAATTCAAAGGCAGATTCTGCATGCCAGTGTATGGAACATATTCAAATGATAAGGGAATATGGTTCAAAACAGATCCACTTTTTTGGATATAACTGACAATACAGTGATAAAACTTCTAATTTTACTTACAGTAAGGAAATTAATGTAAATGTTACCATTTTACATTTTATAAAATGTCACGAGCTTCAATGTAATTTTGTAACCTATCGATTGTATTGGTGAAATCAAAGAATGATTTTAAGAAATATAGTAAGTCTAAAAAAGTTGTTTGTAATAAGTTGATTTCCATCTTTCATTGCTTTGTTTTGACCAGATAAAAATTGAGATTCTTTTCTCTTTCAGCATCAGTGATGTTGGAGTTGGAGTGAAGGTGAGTTTCTAGTGTTTCTTTTTTTTTTTTCTTGTAGTGTTCATTGAAAAAAAAAAAATCCACATTGTGGTAACTTGATGTGTTTGGATTTTGACTCTGTAGGTATCATGAAATAACAGATGCATAATGTTATTGCTTGGATACTTTTTTGGCTGCACAAAACCGCAGTAACTTCCCTCAGAGCAGAGAAATGCAAATGAGAAAATTGTATTTTCCTTGTGCAACTTAATTCCTTAGGTTTGCAGAGTCCAACAGTGATTGGTCTAGTAAACACACTTTTGGCTTCGTTAAATTTAAACCACGTAAAGCAGACATTTTTGTTATTTTAAAAGGTTTCTGTTCATTGAATGTTGTGGAATTTCTTCAGTGTAAGTTTCAACTTCAACACAGGCATGGTTTTAAGCCTTTTTTCAGGTGCTTCAGTATTATCTCTTGTAAAAACTCTTTCTACTGCATCCCAGGTACTTTAATTTTTGGCCTTGTATTTATTGTCTGATGGTTGCTACTTTTGGACAGAAATATGAAAAATCTAGCACGGAGAACTGGCTAAACCTGAGGATTATGTTTTATTTAGCTTTATTGTAGTGATATGAACATCCATGAGAGGGATAAAACTAAGTCACCTTGTATTTTAAGTTCCCTTTTTGATGTTAACCATATTGCAACCATATGACTTTAAACTATTTCTTGTATATGTCTTGAGTTTGTGTCCCTTCTGATCACAGATTAAAACTTATTTCTTTGCGTAAATGCATCATGGTTCTGGCTACCTAACTTGATTTGTAGAGTGCCAGCTGCATTTCCATCTGCACAAAACAAAGTTAAAGTCCTCCCTTGAAGGGAAATGAACAGTTGTAAAATGCTGATTCCTCTGACATGGCTGGGCTTTGCTACCCTGTTTATTTCATCAATATTTCAGTCGAAGACAAAACGGAAAGTTGCCAGCTGTTGGGAGGAGAAATCATTTCTTTGATTGCTGTAGCTCATGCACGGTGTGCTCACATTTGCTCCAAGTCAGACAACTTTATTACCTTTCAATTTATTTGCCGCCTGTTGCTGTACCAGGGTCTGCAACATCGAGTTTATCGTAACCATAAAGAATTCGAGAGACAGAAGAACAATTGGTTCAAATTCAGTCAGACAGAAATGAGGGAGGGGTATGAAGCTATTGCAAAGTTGTGTGTGTAATGAGTCCCTAGCCGGGTTCCTCGTCATCCCATCAGTCAGCTTTAAGAGTGCAGAGCGCCTGTCAGCTTCACCGAGCCTTCCGGGACCCAGAGCGGCTCTGGACGAAATGACACATCTTGACATCTTAAATTCAGCAAGATTAAACTCGCGCCAGCAAAGGAGGAGCCGGGGCCACTTGTTCCTTTTTTTTTTTTTTTTTNTTTTTTTTTTTTTTTTTAATGCCCCTTTCCACCTACTCCGTCTCAGCTGCCTTTTGTTCCTTTAAACTGTCTTCAGAGAGTTCGGTTTTATTGTTGTCTTTGAGGGTCTGTCTGGGAAATGGAAATGGTGTTCTCCTTTATTTTACAGCTGTGCCTGACTGCCTCTCTTTTTTTTTTTTTTTTTTTTTTTTTTTGCAGAGAGGATCAGACGAGCTGAGTATATACAACAGTCCCAACTCTGGCATGAGCAGTATCAGCGGTGAGTTCGTTCCGACCACCCCCAAATCGGGAGGGCATGGAGGAAATTTGTATTCCGTTAGTGCCGACTGAGGGCTTTAAAATAAACCAGAAGATGAATAGATGTTTGAAAAGTGAAACGGACCGGGCAAGTTGATTTGTTCCCTCGTGGGAGTTATTTACTGTCTGAATACATCACGCTTCTCAGTAGGTGGGCGCCCACACACTACGGCACGTGACCGAACAGACTGAGAGGAAGCCACCGTGCATTTTAATGCCTCCACTGCTATTTAGACCATATCAGAACCACCTGAAAGGAAATTGTCGAATAAAGTATGACTAAACATGTCAGTCACAGCCATAAAGACGAATTAAACAAAGATAGGGCTGTTAAATGCTCTGCCAACAGAAGAACCACCATGTTAAGGAAATGCACAAAGGTTTTTGGAGATTGTGTCTTTGGTCTTTGCCATTAAAAACTCCAATCCACTGTTCTAATACAAGAATCCTCTTTGGCCCAAAGGTCACTCCAGGCCCCCGTCTGATAAAATGAGTTGGGTAAAATGCAATTTGGTAAAAGCATTTAACGGTACTGAAACTTTGATTACTGTGACATTAAATGAGACTGAAAATATACTTAAATATGAACTATATACGTTAAATATAATGTGTATATAATTGTCAGACAGAACATGGGAGGTAATTCATAATAAATCACAGTAATGACTCAGCATGACATTAAATAGGTGCTGTGAAAACTGAAGTTCATTCATAAAACTTATCTTGCATTAATTAGTGCACTGGTATCCCATTACTGACAATTTAGTGAAGACCAGCGTGTTAATGAGCTGCTTCATATTTAAGGCACAATACCGACAATTTTGCATGTTTGAGCAAAATCAGTCAAAACAGTATATACAACCTGCATATATATTATGTTACTGACAGCACTTTCCAAAAATATAGTACTTCAGTAGTAAGTCCTACCTTCCAGACTGCCATTGGTGCAGTTCATTCCAATACACTATTAAAATCAGCTTGTAGAGACTTGAAACATATTTGAGATACGTAATCCATCACAGTGAATGACATGTATTGGGTTTTTTGTCGAAGTAACTTTATTTAACTGGACTAACACAGAAGGCAATGTATGTGTCTGTCAGAGAATACAAATACAGTCCCTGGAGAAGACAACTTTTACCAAGAAATAAAAAAAAAAAAAAGACCATCCCTTCTACATACGGACATACATGTTGGCAGATGAAACACTGAATTTTAAGGTGATGTATCACCTGAACATTTGATTTTGAAAGATTTGTGGATTTGGCAAAATAACAGGAAAACTAAAATATGGTTTTATGTTGTCAGTAACATAATGCAGGTAGTGTTTATCAGCCTTAAACATGCAAAATCGCCAGATCCACGGTTTATGGTTGGGGGGGGCAGCGCAGATGAGGCTGGAGGCTTAGCGCCATTATAATGTGTGAAAGAGCCAATCAAAACTCACCATTTAAAAAGACTGACTAATCAACTGTGTGGGCTTACATACCAAATTTATTGATGACTAATACATTTGGGGAAAATAGAGTTTTAAAAAATTGCTCATATTTCTTGTTAATGAGATTTATTGCCAGACTGAAGCAGGTCTTAATTTCTGCATGACAGTGTGTTTTATGAATCTGACCTTAAATGACCAAATACTAAAGTAAATATCTCTTTCAAGGAAACCTTTTAAAGAGGCAGATCATACACCCTTGTGAATGTGGTCACGTGTCACTGTTTGCCCTTATCAGTGTGCTAAATCTGATGCTGTGTTTTATGAATTACTCTCTGTGTCTTTTAAAATTACTGTCATTTAAGAGTTGATGTGTGTTTATTGTCTCATACTATGGAAGGATTTTTCTTGACGGCTACTACGCATACACTCACCCATATGATTGCCACACATATCTTGTGTTTGTTTAAAGTGTCAGTTGTTCACGTCCCCCAGAATTAACGCTGCACATTGACAAAATGCAGTACCTACAAAAGTACCTTTTTTCATGTCAGTACATTCATGCACACAATACTCATATTATTTGTCTGTTTTGTATTTAAGGCAGTAATGTGAGTAACACGTATACTTGGACTGAATTAATAGGATTGCACAGTTTGCCGAATATACATCATGTGTTGTGTAATCTATGAGGAGAGTTCATTAAGTGAGGAAATACATGGGGAGGGTACGTACTCTGATTATAACCTTTATATGACATTTAAAAAAAAATCATTTTATCTACCTATAAAGACGGAAATCGCTGTCTGTGGCTTATGTCTAGAAATGTATGAAGTTGATATTCGGTAGGTTCATTGCTCAGGACCCAAGGACGTGCAGTGTCGCATGTAAAGTTGTTTGGATGAGCGGTTCTCCAATTGAGCTGTGCAGGTAAAAAGTAGTCCTGCAGCAGGATATGCTCCGGTCTCAGTCCGACCCCGTACAGCAAACAAAGCTATCTCACGAAGACGTGCAGAACTTAATTATGGCAGACTGCGGCGCACACCATAAAGTCCAGCGCTGTGCTGAAATCTGCATCCTTGCCGAAAATTGTATCCCTACTGTAAATAATTTTCTGTAGATGAAGGAATGAAATGAAGTTAACAGCATATATTTGGGGCTGTCTGGATGTGATAGGGTGAGTTTGGTGCATGTGAGTCTCCTCGGGGCTGAGAAAGGAGGTGATGCATTTTTCAGCAGAAATAAATAAGAGTGGAGGACTGAATCGCAGCTGCCCAATAAACTTACTGTAGGTATTATAGTTATTTCCTCTAAAAAGTGCCATAATCACCATTTGATAAAAGTTATTCAAAGGAATAAATATTGTCTTGGATTTCATATATGATCCATTGTCCGCGAGTGGGGATGCAGTTCTCGTCAGGGATGCAGATTTCGGTCCGGGCCCTGCACTAGTAGCTTTAATCAACTTTATAATGTGCATGTAAACATACTAAATCACTGAAAGTCTAGAGATGCTGATCGAGCTTGACTGGATTTGTTTGATGGCCTCACGTGCCATTTCCAATGTTACTGCTGCCACTGTTTTATTCTTGATGCTTCGTAACATGAGCTAATTTAATGTCATCTATTAGTACGGAGTAGTACAGGGGACATAATGATGAATTTTATGGGCGTAGAATAGACTAGAGGCAAGTTGACCAATCGGATAATGTCCAGAAAAACTTTGTGTGTTTCTTTTAACAGTGCGCCACAGGCATCATGTGTGTTAACTGGTTTTGTTACAGCAGCCAGTAGCACATAAACCCCAGTCCTTCCTCCCAACTCAAAGCTGACACTCTGAAACTCGGCTGTGATCTCTGTTGTGTTTTGAATAATCAGCAGTCATCTGAGAGTGAATTTTGGGGCTTGGGGGTGCTGTTGGTTGTTGTACCAAAAATCTGTGAATATGTCTCAAAATTAGGTTTGTTATTGTGTAGAACAATACAGCTAATTGGTGTGAATACTTAAATTTTAGATGGGACATCCAATGGCAGCGACAGTAAAAAGCTGAAGGTGGAGGAGGCCCCCCCATCCCGTGTGCTTCACATCAGGAAGCTGCCCAACGAGGCCTCGGAGACCGAAGTCATTGCGCTTGGTTTGCCTTTTGGCAAAGTCACCAATATCCTCACCCTGAAGGGAAAAAACCAGGTAAGTGGAAGAAACAATTAGATAAGGTGTGTGTTTTAAGCATCATCACAGAGTGGTTGTTGCATCATAGTGAACATTTTTTAATATGAACAGTGACAAAGTTTATTTCATTTTCTGTAATCCACCTATTCTGCTAGCCAGTATGTTATACTGGATGTTTTCTTGCAATCTTGAACTGCATCTAAAACATGAACACAGCTCCATGGGTGGAGTAAAAAAAAAAAAGGCGTCCAAAACACTTTTGTCAGCATGCTGAAAGGGGGCTGCAGGAGATTGTTGGCATTTGGCCCTAGATTCCCATCAAGAACTGTTGCTTTGTTCTCCTCAAAATACCAGCGTCTGAGTCAGCCAATCAGCTGCCTCCTCTCAACATCCACAAGACCTCATCTGTGCAGGTCTGATCACCACTGTGGGTCTGTTAAGGCTGCAGTATGCTTGCTCAAATATGTCTGTTTGAGTGAGAGTTGGAAGGTGACGGAAACCTCTTTTCCACCAGTCAATTGTGGGGCGGGGGGCTGCTGCTGCTGCTGCTGCTGCTACTGCTACTTCTGACAAAATTTGTAATTCTCCAACTCTGCCAGACTCATCTGGTTCATGCAACGATTGGTCAGGTGTGGTGAGGTGTGAAAGCTGGGAGAGGTTCAATTTCTTTGTCAAGTTCTTTGTTTTTTTTCTTCCAGTGACTCCATCTATACACGATGGATAATCGAAAGTGAAACTGTCACATTATCTCCTTTTAAACCTGTTTATAATTGAGTGGCAATAACCAAAAGAAAAAAACAGAACACCCAGTATTCCTGTTAATAAATTCTCCTTTTTTTTTCCAAAATGAAAGCGAGATTTGTTTTTCCCCATTTAAAACAAACAAAACAAAACAAAAAAAAAAAAANAAAAAAACATGTGCATAAACACACACACACACACACACCTCCCCCTTCCCTCTCTATGATGGCCTTTTTATGATGGCCATCTCCCAGGGTGAGCATTCTGAAAACAAAGTTGACTCCCGACGAGGTCTCTGGCCAAATTGGACAGGCCAGGTCGGATGAAGCGTACTGCAGCCTGTACAGCTTGCACTTGTGGTTTGCAGAAGTTTCTACTTCCAAAAGTTTTCTTAGTTCTATTATTCCATATGACAGCTGGATTTAATATTTTGCGTTTGAAATGAGACCTGGAAACGTCTGTTTTTCGGCTATGCTCATGCAATTTAAACTAGATGTATGAGCCTCGTTGTTACTCATTGCTAATACAGATCTCTCTCTCTCTCTGTCAGTAAGAAGATTTGTTATTAGCATTCACTGGTTAGTCGTGTTACGGATTCCATTAGTCCTGAACAGAAGCGCATGATGATGCATTTGAGCCACTACATTATGCACCGCTACCCAGAACTGCAGTGGAATCCACAATAGGCATCAGAGTCTCGCTTGTAGTGCTGGCATGCTGAACAGCGCAAAATTGTTTAATTACGTGGGCATTAAAATTGTTGCAGGTGCCTTTGCAGAAGCACAACAATGAAGGTTTAAGCTTTCATCCAAGGTGTAACACGCACATGCTGTTTATGTTCTCGATGCGTGTTGACGGACCTCAGACCCCTAACAGGTTTTAACGATTGATTATTGCTTCTTAAATGGCCACCAGCCATCGTACATGTTTGAGCTCAGTACATACAACCCGCAAACATGTTAGCGACAACCAATTTCCAAAACATAGAATCGTATTTTAGTTTACCTATTATTTTTTCAAGTCCATTAAAATCAGATGTTCAGGTTATACTCACCTTGAAATTCAGTGTTTCCCCTTGTAACACTTATGCATGATTGTAGAAGGCTCGGTCATTTTAATTTCTGAGTAAAATCTGTCTTCTCCTGGGACTATTTCCTGGTGGAGAAATACCGTGTTGGATCAGTTAAATTTATTTACTTTGGTAAATCAACCTAACAGATATATTGTTCATTGTGATGGATTATGTATCTCAAGCATGTTTCAAGTCTCTACAAGTTGATCTTAACAGTGCACTGAAATGAACTGAAACCAAAGGCAGTCTGGAAAGGTAGGAAAAACAATTCTGAAATAAACGTTAAAATAGTATATTTTTGGAAATGGTTGTCAGTAATGTAATGTGTAAACAGATTGTATATATTGGGCTTAAATCACCTGTATGGTCCTTTAAGGTGGTTCTATGATTGGTTAAGGGAATTGCTTAAAGTTTACACACCCTGCAAATCCCTGCTTTTAAAGTCTAGCAGAGTTTTATTTCCCAAATGTTAAGTCAAGTATGGGAATAAGTTTTTTTTTTTTTTTCTTCCAGGCATTTCTGGAGATGGGAACAGAGGAGGCAGCCATCACTATGGTTAACTACTATGCCAATGTTACTCCTCACATACGCAACATCCCCATTTTCATCCAGTACTCCAATCACAAAGAGCTCAAGACAGACGCCGCCAATCAAGTAAGTACAGCCTGAATAATGGAGTATGTTTGACATTTCCCCGGTTTTCACTGTAACCAAACCCTACAAATTGTGAAGCAATGAAGTCTAAAACATTTAAGATACTTTCTCAATCTTGGCCATTACCAATCACACTCAAGATTTTAATAAGTAGTATGTGTGAACATTACTATGGCACATGAAGTGTCAGGACTGTGTGTGCATGTTCTTAATGATTTTATTGTTCTGTTTCAGAATTAACATTGCAATCAAGGTCTTGTTTTGTCTGTTTATTTTATTAGTGAAACATACACTCACAGTGTCTAGCTCTAATAAGGAGGACAGCGGTACTCAGGTCACCCTAAAAGTACCTTAACAGGTCAAAATTGAATTCTGGGTGAACACAAATCTATACGGTCAGAAAGTTACCTGAGTTGCCTTACATCCTTGGAAATAGCAGGACCCTGTTGGTCTCAGGTGTTCTGACGATGTTAATGATGGTTGTAGTATTTACCAAAGTGGCCCTAATAATTAGGCCGTGTCAGCCCCCGCCCTGTGAATATCAAGAAATGTACTTACCAAGTATTGAGAAGGATGAGGAGCAAATCGAGAAATGGAAAGTTTCAAAAAATGCAAAAGGTTTATTAAAAAGTTTAAAAGTTACAGATCTTCCTCTACAGGATAGTCAATATAAAAATACAAAAAGGGTTAAAAAATAGATCTTCAAGCTGTCAGAGAGTACTTATTGCTCAGTAACAGAGGAAGAGCTCCCCCGAACATACAAATCATGGGGTTTTTATACTCTATATCCCCTAAAATCGTGACGCATTTGGGTGCATTTTCACACCTCGTGACGCATTTGGGTGCATTTTCACACCTATGTCATTTTAACAAAATTTGTTCCGGCAAATTTGGCAAAGTTTGTTCTGACAAAGTTCTCAGAAGGATAAGTAGGAAAATAGGTAATTAAGTAATTGAACAGGTACTTAAAAATTACTTGAAAGTTAAAAATTTAAAAATTAAAAAGTGAAGAATTACTTGAAAATAATTGATTGCAATTTGGTAACCTGTTTTTCCACTCCATACTCCATGTTTTACTACACAAGGATTAATAATTGAGTACAATTTCCGTTACACTGTAATGCTTAGAGTTTGTGCTCATTTGCTTGTGGCTTTTCGATCAGCCTTTGTGAGTTTCTGTGCAGACGGAGCAAGTGAATATTTGTTCATACCACCCACTCATTACTGGATAGTGAACAGCGCAAGTCCCTGCAGTTAAAGCAGAGTTCTAAGAAAAGCGACAAAAGAACAGAGAAAAGAACAGACAAGGAAGAGGGAATGCATTTGTTGCAGGCGTCTCATTGGACAGTCGGTTGTTATGTTTTGTAGCTTATGCTCAGACTCAGGTGACATGTCTCGGTATTGCTGTTGTGATTTTCTTTGCATAGTTAGTATTAAATAAATTACTACTCCTGTCTTGGCAAGTGTGATCCATTGTGAAAGATGGTTAGTATGTTTATGTGTATGTTAAAACTTTGATTCTAATCTGTTTAGGGCAATATGTGGATTTAAAAAAAAAAAATATATATATATAGTCACGTAAATGCCTTAATTAGATTGAAATAGGCTGAAATCATCTTGTACTCCAACTAACAGAGCTAGATTGAGATTTATTTATTGGGGGTATTTGGTATTTTTATTTTTTGGTATTTTATTTGCACATCTTTTAAAAAACCCAGTACGTAACACATGAAACAAAACAATGTGCTGTTTAGGCAAAAGTCGACTCGGCATATCAGGGCCTTCACCGAGAGAAAAAAACCACATATACAATATAAGCAAAGAAAGAAGAAAAGAAAAACAGAAAAGAAAAAAAAAACCCAAAATGACAAAAACTGACAGACAGATGTTAAAACACTTTTCAAATTACATTTATAAAAATTCAAACGAGGTGAAAATGCAATAAATGACAGTAAATGTTCCATAACTGAGCTCCGCGAAATCTAATTGAAAATTGACTTCTATTTGTCAAGGCTGTAGGTAGATGAAGCTCAGTTGATTGTCTAGTCCAGTGAGAATGAATGTCAGAATTACTATGAAAGTAAGATATAAAGTGACTTGGAAGGTCACTCATGCTAATCTAAGTTTTGAAAACAAAAGTACATATTTAAAATACGTGTATATGTTATAAATGGAAAGAATCAGCATTTTTTGAAATGATGAAGCAGATGAAGCATGTGGCCCAGAACGAGTTGCAACCCTGACAGAGTGTTTCTGAAGAAGAAAAAAGTTTTGGAGAGATTGTTGAACTCGAAATGCTCCATCTCTAACATTCGGCGTAAGCGCTTTGCACATGCACGCCGTACTTCCTGTCATAAGGCGATCAAAGCAGCGAGTCTTGTAATAGCAGAATCTTATAAACTCTGCATTTTTAATGACAATACAAAGATGTGAGTACATGCATGTGAACACGCTGACTGACATCTTGTTTTTGGCCCTAGCGGACCCAGGCGGTGCTTCAGGCGGTTTCAGCCGTCCAGTCTGGTGGGTCGCCCAGCTCAGACATACAGGAGGCTCTGGCTGCTGCAGCCAGTCCTGTGCTGCGGATCATCATTGACAACATGTTCTACCCTGTAACGCTGGATGTACTCCAACAGGTATCAAAATTTCATTCCATAAACCACGGTCATATGTATACATATATATTTTATTTTTTCTTGAAGACCGTGTCCCCCGAAGTGTCCTGTGGGGGGTGCTGCAGGAGTATGGGGTACTGAGTTCGTTGACACGGGCTATCCGGTCCCTGTACAACCAAAGCCAGATCTACGTCCGCATCCTCGGCACTAAATAAGACCTGTTTCCGGTGGGCGTTGGACTCCGCCAGGGCTGCCCCTTGTCACCAATCCTGTTTGTAATTTTCATGGACAGGATTTCAAGGCGCAGTCAGGGATTGGAGGGTGTCCAGTTTGGTGACCTCAGAATAGCATTTCTGTTTTTTGCAGATGATGTGGTTCTGCTGGTTTCATCAGACAGTGACCTTCGATGTGCACTGAGCAGGTTTGAGGCCGAGTGTGAAGTGACTGGGATGAGAATCAGCACCTCCAAGTCTGAGACCATGGTGCTCTGTAGGAAAAAGGTGGACTGTTCCCTCCAGGTTAGAGGGGAGTCACTACCCCAGATGGAGGAGTTTAAGTATCTCGGGGTCTTGTTCATGAGTGAGGGTAGGATGGAGCGTGAGATTGATAGATGGATTGGTGCAGCGTCCAATGGACGCTGATGCTGCACCGGACCGTTGTGGTGAAGAGGGAGCTGAGCCAGAAGGCAAGGCTCTCAATTTACTGATCAATCTGCGTTCCTATCCTCACCTATGGTCATGAGCTTTGGGTAGTGACCGAAAGGACAAGATCGCGGATACAAGCGGCAGAAATGAGGTTCCTCTGTAGGGTGTCTGGGCTCGAGCTGCTGCTCCTCTGCATCAAAAGGAGTCAGTTGAGGTGGTTTGGGCACCTAATAAGGATGCCCCCTGGTCGTCTCCCTAGGGAGGTTTTCCAGGCACGTCCAACTGGGAAGAGGCCCCGGGGAAGACCCAGGATACTCTGGAGGGATTACATCTCCCGGCTGGCCTGGGAATGCCTCAGGAGGAGTNACCCAGGATACTCTGGAGGGATTACATCTCCCGGCTGGCCTGGGAATGCCTCAGGAGGAGTTAGAGGGCCTGGCTGGGAACAGGGAAGTGTGGGCTGGTCTGCTTAGTCTGCTAAGCACCACTGCGACCCGGACCCGGATAAGCGGAGGATAATGGATGGATGGATGGATCTTGAAGCCATTCAGTGCCTGGTCTTCTTGTTTTTTTGTGTTTCGGGTGTTGTTTCCATTGAAATGGAACCTTTCAGGAGAGGTCAGGCTGTGCATGAATCTGAGTCGGTGACGTGTAGGAGAAGGAGATCACTGCGTGTGTGTGTGTGTGTGTGTGTGTGAGAGAGAGAGAGGGAGGTAGACCGCTGTCTCAGTATGCGTCATCCTTGTAGTAGAAAGAGGCCATTTGAAACAAATTTATCCCTTTATGTTACTGAAGTTAAACTACTGAAACAATTTTTTTTTTTTTAATGATGTCTTAAAAAAAAAAAAAAATCAGTTTCAACCATCAGAAATGATTGAAGGGCTTAGATAAAAGTTAACAAATGTAGTATTTGTTTCAACCACCACAACAAAGCTTGTGCAGTCATGCTGGGCATTACGAGTTCATCTGGCACGTTTCGGAACGTGTGGAGTTTGTAGTACTTGGACGTTGAAGTTTGTAATCTTTTTTTTTCTTTGCATCTAGATTTTCTCCAAGTTTGGCACAGTCATGAAGATAATCACTTTCACCAAGAACAATCAGTTCCAGGCCCTGCTGCAGTTCAGCGATCCCGTAAACGCTCAGCAGGCCAAACTGGTGAGAGCAACTCAATCATTAATCACCCACTTACTGCCTGCATCTGTTTGTCTCAGCACATTGCCGTAATGTATGTAATAGCTGCACATGGAGTATGATGAGCTTTCCCTTGCCAGGCGCTGGATGGCCAGAACATCTACAACTCGTGCTGCACACTGCGCATCGACTTCTCTAAGCTGGTCAACTTGAATGTAAAGTACAACAATGATAAGAGTCGTGATTATACGCGGCCGGAACTGCCGGCAGGTGACGGCCAGCCCAGCCTTGACTCGTCAGTGGCTGCAGCCTTCAGCAAAGACTCCAACTCCCTGCTCGGTAAGATCCCAGGTAGATCACTTTCTTATTATTCCTACTTTGTCTTTGTCTTCAGTCTGGTCTAAGCAAGGGTTCATATGATAATCCCCCACTGGCCAAATGCTTTTAAATTCCTTACGGACAGCTTCATCGTCAACCCTGGAGCTGTCCGATGATTCAGTTTCACTTAAATTTATTCTAATTTGAACTAGAAGTGTATGCATTAATGTATATCAGGGGTGTAAGAGTTCCAAAAATCGTTAACTTTCAGTACACCACCTGCAGGGTCAGTTCAGTACACCACCTTTGGGTCACGTTGGGCTAATTTTGTGCCTGTGGCAAACTGTAGTTGAGTGATGCACCAGTTGTGTCTTACAGGTCTGCCGTGTGGGACTCCTACAGATTTGAAATTAGCTACAATAACTTGGGTAAAGCAAATGTATGAAAACATTGGTCCACACGTGTGTTGTATGCTATGAGTAACACGTCAACAAGATTAGCCCACTTATGCCAACATCATTCTGGTGTTTTTACTGGCAGCCAGCGTGTAGCTCGGCAAAGAAACCGCCGTCTCCCTGCAGCCTTTAAGGAACTGTTAGCGTTAGCTCAGACAGACAAAGCAATAAATAAACCACCAAGAGTGTCAACAGACAAAGATTTTCAACCCTGTTCACGTGTGGAGGACTCAGGATTTTAGTACAATTCAAATGCTCAAGCAGAAATATAAAGGCCCTTTTTGATATTCATGTCATGAACACAGAGATTACCAAGTTAGACAGAGAAATGGGCGGCAGAATTGATAAGGTTGGCCAACAGACATAATATGTAGTTAACCAGAGTTACCTCAGTGTCTGCATGTTACGATTTGGATGGGAGATGAAAAGATCTATGTAACATGTCCTTCATAAGAACATCAGATATTATTTATGTTAAAATTCATATTTGTAAAATCCTACGTATGCTTCAGTACAGGCATTTTTATTTGCACCCTATACAGATGTAGACCTGCATTACCTAAAAAAAAGAAAACAATTACTTTCAAATTAGTTTCAGCTATCAGTTATTTTGAGAGACATTTTCCTTTTTTCCTTATTGTGCAAAAATGATTGAAAAAGCAATCTAGATAGATTATTGCAAAATAAATGTGTTAGAAATGGCTATGGTGTTTTTTTCCTGCAGCATAGTAAATATAATCTCTACTGAAATGAAACAGATACATTCCAAACCATGGCATTTGCGAACCATTACACCCCGAATGTGCAGCGTTATTTCAGTTATTTTGCCCTCGTTTTGAATAAATCTTGCCTAAAGTCATGGTTGAAGGGGTACGGCATCTCTTGAGTTCATTGAGTTTGTACTATTGTGGCTTAACGGAAGTGCTTCTCCTCATTCCGTGGTTGTCCTCATTATTTCCCGCCAGGAGCCCTGAACCCTCTGAGTGCGGCGGCGGCGGCTGCTGCTGCTGCTGGGAGGGTGGCCCTCGCTGGACAGTCGGGGGCCAGCGGGGTCCTACTGGTCAGCAACCTCAATGAGGAGGTCAGTAACAAACGCAGACACACACCAGACGGATGGTTCCTTTCAGGCTTCAACTCTTGCCTCCTCCCCCCCCCTTCTGGTTCCGAGCAGTTGTTCCTTCACGTGCTGCCATTTCCATTTTCATCGTCTTGTGTCTATCATACAGAATATATTAGAAACGTTCCTTAACAGGAATTTCAGTGCACGATCAATCTGAGAGCATAATCACCAAAACTGTTTTTTAAATGTGGTCATTCTGTGATCTTGGATAGTTCAGTTTTTATGAATCTGAGAAACTCTTAAAAAAAAAAAAAAAAAAAAAAGAAAGCTGTAACCTGGTTTGTGATTTCATTTCTTTGGCAGACAGACACTAGCCAGCCCACTGTTTGAGTGGGGCTTGATTTGTGCGAGTGGGACCTGATTTTTAACCCAATTTGGCGGTTGCTTACAAATTTCAGCCCGTCTGTCTGGTGCTTGATGAGCAGTTCGAGGAGGAAAAAAACCCATGAAGGCTGATAAAAGCCCAGACGATCAACACTGAACCATCAGGCGATTGGGATGCATTTCCAATATGTCAGGAATTTTGGTTGTATTTCTTACAGTAAAGGAATCAGGACTGAATTTCTTGAAATTTACAGCAAAGCTACCTGAATCCTTCCATGCATGCCAACATTTTGTAAATGGGCCAGATTTTTTTGAATGAAATACATCTTTTTTTTTTTTTTTTTTTTTTTTAAATTGTCAATTGGTAAATCTGTGCGGAAGCTGCGTTGAACATGAGCAGCTTGCTTTTTGGTTGCGCAGAGTTAACGTTGACACGTCAGAGGACAGACGTCAAACTGGGTCTACAGCTTTGCTTTTACAAATAATCACTGAACTAACCTAAGGCACAGAAAACGGTCACAATTGGTGTTTCAAGCTAATATTCAAAGAGATGACCTGGACGGTGTTAAACCAGTCACTTTTGTTATGAAGCAAGGTTTTGTCTAATCTTTTTCTTTGCTGCCTTTTCAAGTTTCCCTCACATGCCCTGCTTCTTTTTTTTTTTTTTTAAATTTCGTTTTGGTCAAGACTCATTATACCCCTGTAAGGCTACGGTCACACTAGCATTTTTTAACAGTGAAATTTCAGAGCGCACTTGATTCATTTCAATGTAATTTGCTCAAATAATGGATTCGCTCGCGGGGGTGAACTAAAGTTGCGCAAAATTTGGCATGGTGGCAAAAAAAAAAAAATCTGTGCAATGTTTTCACATAGATAAATCTGCGCGATTGCTTTCGATTTAGGTTAAACTTTGGTGAACTTTGACACGTTAAGTCGCGCAGCTTCCCAGTCACAAGCAGTGTTGATACTGCTGATGTAGGGAACTGTAGTCCAAAATGGAAGAAACGTCATATTAGTTGTTTCTCATCATCCGATTTTGTACAATCCTGCTCGGCCAGAGTATAAACTTACCCTCAAAAAAGATGCAGAATGATTTGCAATCAGTCGTGAGACAGGAGTGGATAGTACAACTTCGTGACGTTATGTAATTTATCACCAAACTAGTTAGCTTTCTCATAATTAGCTAACCAGCAAGCTAGCTGTGGCATGTAGGGATGAGCCGAGTACTTGGATGAAACGAGTATCCTTTACGGATAATGCACTTTTTACGAGCACGAGTAAAATGTGTCAACATCTGTACTCGTTAAAGAGAGAAAATCTCATTAGGTAGCACTTACTAGCGCTACCTAATGAGATTTTTTCTCTGTCCACACTAGCCATAGTAGCATCTATTAGCTATAGTTTGCAATTGTCAGACTCAGCTCAACATTATTCTCAGTCCACAGCTAAACAAATGCACATTCATTTACTGTGGACATTCACGTGCAAGATACTGATACACATATTTCTACTAGCTTCTTGTAGCATCGAAGCTAACTATCCAGTTAGCTAGTGATTCTTAACTCTCCAGGTTAAGCTCCGCCCACTTCCGGGTTAAGCCCTGCTAATCCGAGTATGGTGGATAATTTAGTTGGTTGAACAGATACAGATACGGATAATGGTGTACTCTCTCATCCCTAGTGGCATGTCACCAGCTAGCTAGCATGCAGCTAGCTGCCTAGCTCACATTCCAGGTAGCTGGTGACATGCTAACTTGTTGGATGTTTGGTTATGTAAATAACTGTCACGTGAGCATAAAAACACAAACAGTCCTGTAACATATGCTAACTTTATGAAACCAATAATGTGTAGTTGTTGTTGGCTCTATTCTCATTTCTGAGTCTGCTGCTGCGTTATTGAACCTGCAAAAAGTCACAACGTCGGCAAGCATCCAACACCGGGAATTTGCAAGGATGCAAATATTCAAATGAAATTGGCGTTGCACATTCCCCTAGTGTGACCGGGGCCGAAGAAAGAGGGGATTTACTGTCTCTGTCACCAATATCTGCACTCTTTCTTCTCTGACGATTTGCTCTTCTTCCTCTAATGTCAAACTGTGTCTAACTGGGCTAACTGTCTCTCTGTTTTCTCTCTAAGCTCTCTCCTCCTCTCCTCAGCTCATATGAAACGCTCATATGAAATCACTCTGTGGTCTCTTAGCCTCTGTCTCGGGTTTTGGAACGAGAAAACCTGCCTCTTGTCCTCGTCTCTGCACTACTCTTCCTTCGCTCCTTCTTTTTTCTCTGCCTTTATGAAACTGCGACCCAAATAGCAGCAAACATCTCTTCCCCTCCCAACCCTGATGCCTCTTTTCTCCACGAGTCTGTTTCCTCTGTTCTCTCTGGCTGTGAATGAACGTGTCATCCTGGTGCTTTGACAGTATCTGAACCATCGATGCAGAACCCTGACTGTTCAGATACTGAGCTCAGAGTTGTGTGAATGCCACGTTTCACTCAAACGGCCTTTGCATCAACTCTCGCATGCTAAACTGTACAGTAGATTACATTTAATAATCGCATGGTCTCTTTAACTAACCCCCCCCCCCNAGATCATTTTCTCCTGCTGAAAGATTTGTAAATCTTCAGACGTACGACTTGTTGCATGTTGTTTTATATCCCATGATTATGACTTTATATTGCTGATTTTTTTTTTTTTTTTTGTTATTTTTTGAGTTTTTTTTGTTTTTGTTTTTTTTACATGAATGTACCTTTACCCCATGCTTGTCCAGGGTGAAATACATTTTGGCGCAAGTTATTTGCTGTTTGTTGACTAAAGAAAACATTGATCCAAGCCATTATCTCTGACCAAACTACCTGCATTATTCCAGTGTACTGACCTATATTTTATTTTTTGTCCCCCCCCTCCTCACTTTATATTTTTTCCCCCAATTTGCATATGCCTCCCTTTTCATC
>VXCM01003937.1:97679-137701 GCA_014773175.1 Lucifuga dentata
AAAAAAAAAAAAAAAAAAAAAAAAAAAAAAAAAAAAAAAAAAAAATTCCTTCACGACTCTTTTTCTCCTCCTGCTCCCTCCCTCCCTCCTACATGACCCACCACCTCTCCATCACTCTCCGGGGGGAAAACAAAAACCACCATTCCTCCTACCTACCTCCGTTCTGGATCGATCTGTCCATCTCTACCTCCGCTCCGCTCCGACTCTTCTACCTCTCTACCTGTCTCACGCTGCTTGTTGCTCTTCTCTCCCTCTAAAGATGGTTACGCCCCAAAGTCTGTTTACCCTCTTCGGTATGTTATCGTTAGCTCTCTCTCTCTCTCTCTCTCTCTCTCTCTCTATCTATCTATATCTTTTTCATTCTTTACTAGATCTTTTTTGTTGTATTTTCACTTTATCTTTGAGACATTATTCATTATTTATTATTATTATTATTGGTATGACTGTCAGCTGATGTAGCTTGTTTGCTAATCTGTAAAAACCTTCTGGCCCCGTTTATTGGTTTGGGTTAATGTTTATTGCTTTACCCTGAACTGAACTCCATTTTGAAGTAAATTCAATAATGCACGTGAAGTAATTCTTTGCATGCTGTTTTTTTTTTTTTTTTTTTTTTAACATTTTTAATTTATTATAGCCATCTGACACAGCTTGATAACTTATCTGTTTAGAGGGTGTCTCTCTCTCCACCTGTTCTCACTCTAAATTCTACTGTAAATTTTGTGTGTATGTGTGTACTCTGCTGTTCTCTCTCTCTCTCTCTCTCTCTCTCTCTCTCTCACTCTCACTCTCTTTTGTTTCTTGTCTGAAATGCCCTCTCCAGTGCTAACTTTAGTTTTTCCTAACTGTCTGCTTTCTCTCCACCTCACCTCATCTCCTCCTGCCTGTGGCTCTAACACAGGCGTGTACGGCGACGTCCAGAGGGTGAAAATTCTCTACAATAAGAAGGACAGCGCGCTCATCCAGATGTCCGACGGCAACCAGGCGCAGCTCGGTGAGCGCCCGTCCCTACTCACAACAAGATGTTATTTAATGATGACATTTTCTCTTGCAGGCACTTAAAGGACCATACCACCCATTTTGCATGTTTGAGCCTAATATATTCAATTTTCATACACATAACATTACTAGTATGCTTTGGGAAATGATTTGGCAATCATTTCCCAAAGCATACTACTGGAACAATGAGTTAAAAATGTTTTTCCTACCTTCCAGACCTCCATAGGTTTCAGTTCATTCTGGTACGTTATTAAAATCAACTTGTTGATACTTGAAACGTTCTTGGGATAGGTAATCCATCATCACCAACAAGACGTGTATTCAGGTTTTTTTTAAAAGTTATGTAATTTTAGTGTTTAAGCTCAATAAAAAGCGTGGAGTGAATGTATGCCTCCACCGGGGAATATAGTCCCAAAAGAAGACCTGCGTTTATGGAAAAATTTAAAGGACCGTGACTTCATAAGGCTGTGTAACTATTAGCAGGAGAAACATGGATTTTTAAGGTGGGTGTATCACTTGAATATTTGATTTTGAAAGATTAAGAGATTTTACAAAACATCAGGAAAGCTGAAATATGGTTTTATGCTTTCGGAAATGATTCAGTAACCTCATGTATGAAAATTGAATATATTAGGTTCAAACATGCGAAATAGATGGTATGGTCCTTTAAAGAGCAACGCTGGCAATTTTGCGTGTTTGAACCCAATATATACAACCCCATACACGTTACATTACTGACTGAGCCATTTCCCAAAATATAATGCAGGAGCTGTAAATTTTAGAATTGTTTGTCCTACCTTCCAGACTACTATTGGTTTCAGTTCATTCTAATATGTTATTAAAATCAACTTGATCAATTTGTAGACACTTGAAACACACTTGAGATACATAATCCATGACAGTGAACAATATGTCTATTAAGTTTTTTTGTTTTGTTAAAGTAACTTTATTTAACTGATGCAACATGGAGCTGCACAGAAAACAATGTATGTCTCTGCCAGGAAATATAGTCCCAGGAGAAGACAGCTTTTACCCAGAAGTTAAAATTATCATCTCTTCTACATTCTGACATACGTGCTAGCAGGTGAAACATCAAATTTTAAGGTGCGTGTATCACCTGAACAGTTTATTTTGAAAGATTAGAAGATTTTAAAAAATAACAGGAAAACGATCATTTAATTTCTCAGTAAAAGCCGTCCCCTCCTGGGACTATACAGTATTTACTGGCAGAGGCATACATCGTCTTCGATGCAGCTCTGTGTTGCGTTGGTTAAATGAAGTTACTTTGGCAAAAAACCTAATAGACATGTTGTTTGCTGTGATGGATTATGTATCTCAAGCGTGTTTCAAGTCTCTACAANCTAATAGACATGTTGTTTGCTGTGATGGATTATGTATCTCAAGCGTGTTTCAAGTCTCTACAAGTTGATTTTTATAGCGTGCTGGAATGAAGTGAAACCAATGGCAGGCTGGAGGGTAGGAAAAACAATTCTAATATTTACAGCTAAATTAGTATATTTTCATAAATGATTGCCAGTTATGTAACGTGCATATGGATGAAACTGTATATATTGGGCTCAAACACACACAATCACTGGTATGGTCCTTTAAGTTCTTCCAAGGTCTGTGGCTTATGGTATAAAAACATATCCTGTGTAAAGCGGTCAGCAGTGACTTTTTAATTTCAGACTCAGTTTTCTGATGACCTTCATTTTTCATTGTCTTTGCTAAAAGCAATGAGCCATTTGAACGGCCAAAAGATGTATGGGAAGATCATCCGAGTCACGCTGTCGAAGCACCAGACGGTGGCGCTGCCCCGCGACGGGCTGGACGACCAGGGCCTCACCAAAGACTTCACCAACTCCCCGCTCCATCGCTTCAAGAAGCCCGGCTCAAAGAACTTCCAGAACATCTTCCCACCCTCTGCCACCCTCCACCTCTCCAACGTCCCGTGAGTATCCCAGAATTGCAGGCGAGGGGTGGATGCTGCTCATAAACAAAAAACATTCCAGCAGTCATGATGGAGGTTGTTAAAGGGCAATACAGGCGATTTTGCAGGTTGCTGACAACATTTATGCACGACTGTAGAAGGAACAGCCGTTTTCTCGGTAAAAGCCATCTTCTCCTGGGACTACATTCCCTGGTGGAGACACTGTCTTCCGTGCAGCTCTGTGTTGGACCCTTTAAAGGACCATACCGTCCATTTTGCATGTTTGAGCCTAATATATTCAATTTTCATACACATAATGTTAATGAAAATCATTTCCCAAAGCATTCTACTGGAATGGTGAATTAAAAATGTTTTTCCTACCTTCCAGACCTCCATTGGTTTCAGTTCATTCTGCTATTAAAATCAACTTGTTGATACTTGAAACATTCTTGGGATAGGTAATCCATCATCACCAACAAGACGTGTATTCAGGTTTTTTTAGAAGTTATGTAATTTTAGTGTTTAAGCTCAATAAAAAGCGTGGAGTGAATGTATGCCTCCACCGGGGAATATAGTCCCAAAAGAAGACCTGCGTTTATGGAAAAATTTAAAGGACCGTGACTTCATAAGGCTGTGTAACTATTAGCAGGAGAAACATGGATTTTTAAGGTGGGTGTATCACTTGAATATTTGATTTTGAAAGATTAAGAGATTTTCCAAAATATCAGGAAAGCTGAAATATGGTTTTATCCTTTGGGAAATGATTGTCAGTAATGTAACATTCATAATGGGTTGTATGGTCCTTTAAATAAAGTTACTTCAACAAAATATTTAACAAACATCTCACTGAGGGGTCAATTCCCATGATTTAAAATGGCACAAAAATGAATGTTTGTTGTGTAACGTTACATCTGCTGAGTCGCAAATTTAGAAATGGCAATCGTGGAACTCCAGTATGGCCGCCGTCATGTGACTCGCCCCTGTGACCTTCATTTTAACAGACAAGACGTGACTGAAGATGACCTGAGGCTGCTGTTCTCCAACGCTGGAGGCACCGTGAAAGCGTTCAAGTTTTTCCAGTAAGTGCACTTATTTTGCAGCACATTAAGTCACGTGCCTGTCGAGACAGCGCAGCAGTTTGGATCGAAGCTTTGAGCAGCCTTTTTTTTTTTTTAAATTCTCGCTCTGTTTTAGCTTCTGTGTGTTTGTATGAAGTGTCCTCTTCCCCCCCCCAAAAAAAAAGGTGAGCTTCCTCTGGCAGTTACTATGGTTTTTATCACTTTTCAGGGATCGTAAGATGGCTCTGATCCAGATGTCAACAGTGGAGGAGGCCATCCAGGCCCTGATCGACCTGCACAACTACAACATGGGAGGCAACCAGCACCTAAGGGTGTCCTTCTCCAAATCCACCATTTAGAAACCCTTCCTGGAAACTCCAGAGTCCCCGTGGGCTTTACGGTCTCCCAAGCCGGAGGTCAGCATCCATCCACTGTCTGGACACTGGGTGGGTGTGGAGGTTGATTTGGTTGAAGCAGTTTAGTTGTTTTTTTCTCGTTGATGCTGTCATTCCTGGCGAGAGAGACTGATGCTTTCGACTTGGATCCCTATTTTCCTAAGTGAAGTATCGTTGTCCTGGATCCTCTCATCCACCCTCTAACCTCTATCCTTATTTTTATGTCAACCTGATTATTATCCCCCCCATTCGATAGTTCGATGTGTGTCGTCGTTTGATTCCTTTTTAGTTGAAAAGATACTTAACGTGCCTTACTTGACAATATCAACTGTTTCTATTGCTGGACGCGATCATTAATACCTTCATTTGCTTTGTTTCAGGCACATTTATATCGGATGGCTTTTTGGGAGTTAGTGAGGAAATAAGCATTTATTTGTCATCTTTAAGGTAATTTTTCAAAGTTCGGCCGTCAACGACAAGCAGTAACGGTCAGGTTCGTTTGGTTCCATAACTTACTTTTTAGGAAATGTAAACTCAAGAGGCAAAGACGTGTTGAATAATTTTTCTCGCCGCCCATGACAGGCAGTGCAACTTGAATTTCATTATTCCAGAAAAAAATAAAAAGTGCGTCCTCCCGTTTTCATGCTTCAGATAAACTGTCATAACGTGGCTCGTGACTTAAGTATTTCTTCAGTTTGTAGACCTTTGGTACTTTTTCCATAGCCGCTAGCCGTAATAATCAGTGACCGTGGTTTTCGAAGCATGTTGTAGTTATTTTAGAATCGCAGACCCGAACGTGTTGCATGCCGTGGAAGAAGCAGTTAGTCAAGTCCACTGTGATTTTATCGTCCTGTGACAGTTTACTTGAGAGGGCTACTCAGTCGGACCAAAGTTTATGTGCCTTTCGTGTTTATTTTTGATTCATTTTAACCAAAACCAAGCATCGAATTCAATCACAAACTTTGGGATTTCAGATGAATTTAACTTCACAGAATCTAAAATTCAGCCGGTCAGTCCTATATTTTTTTCTTTTTAAATGCCCAACAGATCTCCACTTGGTAGGTGTTTTTCTGAAATGTGGTTATTTTATATATTTTTCCTCGTCTGACTTTCTACATCGTAAAATGTAAGGATTTGGTGTCGTTCGGAAGAGGCACAATTAAAGACTGAATGTTTTTCTAACAAGGAAAGGTGCGATTTGGTTTCCTGCTCTCCCCTTCTCTCTCTCTCTCTCTCTCTCTCTCTCTCTCTCTCTCTCTCTCTCTCTCATGGTTTCTCATGTTCTGCGTTCCCTCTGTAGCATGCCCAATAAAAAAAATCCTTCTGTAGCTCTGCTTTCACCTCTTCTGTCTCTCTTCAGCCTTCTTCTGTTCACGTCTGAAACCATCTCCAGTCTCGGGAAAGACGCCAAGATCCATTTTGGAGCCGCTTGAAAACGAGCTCTAATATGCCAGATTTGAGCCCTCTGATGCTGCTAATTCACAGCGCGAGAATTGGGTTTTCTTGATGCCTTTCCCACCCTGCCAGCCCGTGCTACGTATCTATCTGATGGCTCGCTCTTCTTTCCTCTGTAGCTGCCGTTTTTCTAATGAGTCTCTGTGGCCCTCGTGCTCTCTTGACAATCTGTCTGATCTATCGCTTGCTCTCATTCCTCTATCAATTATATAAATGGCCTCAGTTGTCTTTTTTTATTCTTCTTTTCAAGCTCTGTTGCTTTATTGGAAGCCTTGGAGTATCTCAGATAAATTGATAAGGCACAAGCATATATGTTCGTTTAGGTTAAAGGCCTCAGTATGTTTAAAGGGCAACACGAATGATTTTGCATATTTGAGCCCCAAAAATAATACCCGCATACACGTTGCGTCATTGAGACACAATTTCCAAAACGTAAAACCCTATTTTAGTTTCCTATTGTTTTGCAAAATCCCCTAATCTTTCAAATGTCCAGGTGATACACCGACAAGTTCCACCTTCTAACATTTATGCATGATCATAGAAGGAACTATCATTTTAATTTCTCAGTAAAAGCCGTCTTTTTCTGGGACTATGTTCCCTAGCGGAGGCATACACTGTGTTCTGTGCAGCTTCGTGTCAGATCAGTTAAAATTTAACAAAAAAATCTAATAGACATGTTGTTTGCTGTGATGGTTCACTTATCTTGAGCGTGTTTCAAGTCTCTACAAGTTGATTTTTAAAGCGTGCTGGAAAGAACTGAACTGTCATTGATTTATCCATCGCAGCAAACCAAATATTTATTAAATTTTGTTGAAGTAAGTTCATTTAACAGGTTCAACACAGAACTACACAGGAAAATGTTTATCTCCACCAGGAAATACAGTCCCAGGAAAAGATGGCTTTTACTGACAAATTAAAGGATCATACCACCATTTTGCATGTTTGAGCCAAATATATTCAATTTTCATACATGTTATGTTACTGACAATCATTTCCCAAAGGATAAAACTGTATTTCATCTTTCCTGATATTTTGCGCAAAATCTCTTGATCTTTCAAAATCAAATATTCAAGTGATACACCCACCTTAAAAATCCATGTTTCTCCTGCTAATAGTTACACAGCCTTATGAAGTCACGGTCCTTTAAATTTTTCCATAAACACAGGTCTTCTTTTGGGACTATATTCCCCGGTGGAGGCATACATTCACTCCACGCTTTTTATTGAGCTTAAACACTAAAATTACATAACTTCTAAAAAAACCTGAATACACGTCTTGTTGGTGATGATGGATTACCTATCCCAAGAACGTTTACAGTATCAACAAGTTGATTTTAATAGCAGAATGAACTGAAACCAATGGAGGTCTGGAAGGTAGGAAAAACATTTTTAATTCACCGTTCCAGTAGTATGCTTTGGGAAATGATTGTCAGTAACGTTACATGTATGAAAATTGAATATATTAGGCTCAAACATGAAAAATGGATGGTATGGTCCTTTAACATACGCAAGTAGTACTTATTGGACTTAAACATGCAAAATTACCAGTATGCTCCTTTAAGCTACTTAAAGACACATTATTTTTGATTCAGCTTTGTTCCTACATTTTTTTTTTCTTTAAACATTTCTTACGTTATGGAGGCAGAAATAATGCTGCTGTGTGAGTCAAAGTATAATTCAGTTTTTATCTCGTAGCCGTTATTGCTGGTGAAATGTCTGAACCTGCAGCTGTGTTTTCCACGGCGAGAAGTTACCACTGTGCTTTACTGCAGGTTTGTCTGAGCTCGCAGCAGTCAGACGCCCATTGTTTCCAAAAAATCAATTAAAACAGCTTGCAGAGACAAACTGCTGGGACTTACATAATCCTTTTATATACGTCTCTGCCCCAGTTTTTGGCGGCGCGGTTGCAGGAAAAGCAGCTCCATTATGTAGGAATCAAATATGAAGACGTAATTGCACGCCTTCAGTTTGATGTCTTCCTGCTTTAAATGCTGCGGAACATTTTTTTTCTCCACATAAGATGATTAAAGGATCATACCGGTGATCGTGCATGTTTGAGCCCAATATATATAACCCACATAAACCAATTCTACTTTAGCGGTAAATATTAGAATTGTTTTTCCTACCTTCCAGACTGCCATTACTTTCAGTTCATTCCAGCATGCTACAAAAACCAACTTGTAGAGACTTGAAACACACTCAAGATACATGAACCATCACAGCGCACAACATGTCTATTAGGTTTTTGTTTTTGTTTTTTTTTTAAATCAAAGTACGTTTATTTAACAGATCCAACACAGAGCTGCACAGAAGACGATGTAGGTGTCCACCAGGGAATATAGTCCCAGGAGAAGACGGCTTTTACCAGGAAATGAAAAACACTTACAATCATGCACAAGTGTTAGAAGGTGAAACACTGAATTTTAAGGTGGTTGTATATTTAGCGGTTTGACCCCTAATAATGAAACTTAACACTTTGGCTCAGTTTATGTCCCACTTTGAGCGCCTGAGAATGATAAAGTCGCTGACTAACGTGCTGATATAAGCAATCGGGGACCTGGCTCGTCAGCGTGACTTTGCGATGATGGACATCCTGTCATGCTTCGCCTGATGAAGATGACGCTCTGGAGTCGGGTCCTGGGACCGAGCGGATGACCCGATCCATCATAAGGCTGCTTTGCTACCAAAGCGAGGAGCGATTCGTTTGCAAGCTTTAAATGGAAGTGCTGGCATCCCGGATCCTGCTCCCTAAACAAAGACGACATGATGCATCGGGGCAGAGGAGCGGAGCCAATCAATAGCTGCTCTGGCCGATGCATCAGCAGGGCGGGACGTGCTGATCCCGCTCTCCATCACTGCCTGCAGAGGACGGGACCAAAGCTTCTCTTCTACAAGTCTAAGCCCCTCGTGGATTTTTTAGCAGCTTCCTCACATTAAACAGTTTGGCTGGCAGAGTCAAGTTTATTTGTAGCCCAATATCACATCCTAGACACATGCTAGACCAGTAGTACTCAAATAGAAATTTTTAAGGTCCAGGCTTGGGATCCTAATTTGACGAAACTAGCTGTCAACTCTTGGCACAGTGGCGCAGTGGTTAGCGCTGTTGCCTCACAGCAAGAAGGTCCTGGGTTCGATTCCCAGCCGGGGCAGGGCCTTTCTGTGTGGAGTAGCATGTTCTCCCTGTGTCCACGTGGGTTCCCTCCGGGTGCTCCGGCTTCCTCCCACCTCCAAAGACATGCATTGTCAGGTGAATTGGGAATTCTAAATTGCTCGTAGGTGTGAATGAGTTTGTCTCTGTCAGCCCTGCGGTAGACTGGTGATCTGTCCAGGGTGAACCCTGCCTCTCACCCTATGACCTCTGGGATAGGCTCCAGCCCCCCGTGACCCTTAACAGGACAAACGGGTTTAGAAGATGGATGGATGGATGGATCAATAGCTGTCAACTCTCAATGAGCCCAACACCGTGGAGCAGTCGGATATTCGGTTTGGCTTTCACCACAGCAGAGAAAGCAGAGAATTTTGACTCGTGTCATAGTGATGACTCGCAGATAAAACAAATAATACATATGAAAAGTAGAATTTGCTCAGAGTCCGGAGACAGTTGTGGTTTGGTCCAGATTNACAAATAATACATATGAAAAGTAGAATTTGCTCAGAGTCCGGAGACAGTTGTGGTTTGGTCCAGATTCAGAGTCCAGACTGTGAGGATGACTATTCTTGACTATTTAGAGAGATATTTTAATGATGGAGATCACTGTATGTTTTTATTGTAAGCCTTTTGGATCTTTTTTTTTTTTTTTTTTTTTAAGGTATTGTGTGTTTTTTTTTTAAATTATTTTATGTTGCAAGTAGCCATTTTAGCACCTTGGCATGGGACTATGGATGAAAATGAGTAAACCTTGGCTAAATCTGGCATATTTACATTTTGATGTTTATCAGTGCGCACTATCCCAGTTTAAATGAATAAATTACAAAATCCAGTGGTTCAAAGGGCTTTACACGTACACGACCGCTGGAATCACTAGTGATTTTCACATAGAATCAGTGTCAAACTAGTTTAGTTTCATATGTATGTATAAAATGATTCTACTATGTCTGTTAGTATTTTGCACCTACAGGTTTAAAATAATTTGNTGTATAAAATGATTCTACTATGTCTGTTAGTATTTTGCACCTACAGGTTTAAAATAATTTGCAAGATGTAAAAAATTAAGACATTTTACAATTTATCCAGAATCCTGATATGAGTTGTAGATGATTCCAGATTCATGTTATTAGGAAATTCTAGATTATTCCCTGATGCTCTAGAAACTGATGCTGAATATTTACAGAGATTAAATCTCATGATGAGAAATTACTGAAATACTACTATTTATTATTTAAAAACTATTAAATACTAAATAAATCATCTTAAAATACATTTTGGTTTGTTTTATATAATTTAAAAACAGTATTATTGAATAAAATAGGAGAACCTACTTAAATGATGAGTGATTCTAAACTGTAGAGCGTTTGTGTACATTAACGGTTCCCAACCAGGCTCTGGAAGAAGATGAGGAAAATCCAAAAAAAAACAAGGAAAACTGGAAGAAAAGGGAGAGACGATTCGAAGAGAGATTCCCTCTCCTGGATCCGTAGAGGATCCGTAGGTACAGAAGAAGACAAATTACAAAGACATAAAACAATGAGACATGAAAACATATGACAGATATAAAACAGCAAACAAGAAGAAACCCATAAAACAACACAAATATAAGAAATGGAATAAAATAGCTCATATAGAAAAAAGACATGCAGAGATAGATGTATAAGAATGCCTTGGTTTGCATTTGGACATAAATTATGCATTTTTTAGATACGAAATTCACCAAATGCTGTTCTCTTTTTCCTCCAAAGACAATGCAAATGAGTTATCTCATTATGTTCACCGTGTAGCATTGATTGTGTGACTCTTGAGAGTTGCTTACTATTGGCCATGTGTAGAATCCAAGATCGGATTGACCATCGGGAGAGGTGGGACTTTACACTGCACAGTATAATATGAATTACAATAAACTTAAAGCAAACATATTTTTCTTTCATAATTTTGTTAGCACTGAGAAACAAAAATTAAGGACTTATTCGCCTTACCTCCAGCATCATTGACATTTTCGTCTGGCCATCCCCAGATGGGTTACACATTTACAGAATAGTACAGTTAATAAAGAAAAAATAAAACGGATTAAGAGCATCCACAGTATTTTTTAACAAATCAGAAGTTCTCTTAGTGAAGCTTTCAGAAGTTTTAATTTCTCAGTAAAAGCCGTCTCCTCCTGGGACTATATTTTCTGGCGGAGGCATACGTTGTCTTCTGCAGCTCTGTGTTTGAGTGACTTACTCAATTACTTCAACAAAAAAATTTAATAGCTGCTGTGTTTGCTGATTATCAATCTCAAATACTTTTCAAGTCTGTACAAGTTAATTTTTATAACATACTGTAAAGAATTGAAACCAGTGTCAGTCTGGAATGTAGGAAAAACAATTCCAACATTTACCACTGCAGTAGTATGTTTTGGAAAATGGTCGGTAATAATGTNGTAGGAAAAACAATTCCAACATTTACCACTGCAGTAGTATGTTTTGGAAAATGGTCGGTAATAATGTAACAAGTGTGTACATTGTGTGTATTGGGCTCAAACATGCACTATCACCAGTATTACCCTTTAATTGTATAGTTGTAGGTTGCTGCTATATAGTAATAATAATAAAGGCTAGCATTAGCTTTGGCTACCTGGTTTCTGTGTAGCTAGCATAGTGGTTGGTCTTACTGCAAAAGTTTCTTTAGATTAGACTAGATTAGTTTTTGGATACTGACAGTATTTTCACAGCTGCTGTGATGTTATTCCACTTTCTGCTTTAAAAACGAAATAGTGGCAAAATTTCTGCAGTGAAAGCATTTTTTTCACTGGTGTCCATGGCAACGCTTATAAACATTTGAACGGTGTTGAGAGATGTTATGTGTGCATGCGTGTGTTTGGCAGAAAATCATTCTTGATCATTTTACAAGTAATCCTGATAGTAATCCCCATTTTTTACTAAATGTATCTGTAATCTGNATCATTTTACAAGTAATCCTGATAGTAATCCCCATTTTTTACTAAATGTATCTGTAATCTGATTACATTTTTCTCTGTAGCTATAATGGAATAGGTTACATTTTTTTTGTATCCTGATTACGTTACATGTATTCCGTTATTACTCAAATCTGTATAACCTTATTGTATATTAGGCTCAAACATGCCAAATCGCCAGTATGGTCCTTTAACACATAATCAGCTTAACTCTCTTAGACAGCAGGAGTTTCTGAGACTTCCTCGCCGGCTGATCTGGGCTTTGATTTCATGGAGTAAAAACGTGTCTTTGCTCCCTGAGGGGTTTTTCTCAAAGAACAGCAGGAATCTTCACACATTTCACCCAACGTTAACGTGTCTGAATGCAGTCGTGCATTTGGTCTCCGGGGCTTCGTGATCATCCTGTCCGGTGTCCTTTAACTGCTGCTTCCCCCTGATCAAACCAGGAAACAGATTTCTGTCAGCGCCCGGCATCCTGAAATACTAACCAGGAACATTGAAAACTGAGGAAATTTCTACTCTGAGGGTTTTGAGCGTTTTACTAGTTTTTGTTTTGCTGTTTTAACCTTAAACAAACGTTCTTATCAAAATGCTTGGTATCTTTTGTTTCTGTAAAATCTCAAGCTTTCACAATGAATCATCATCTTTTCACTTTCAGATACTATATAGGCACAGTTAATTCAAAAAGACACAAAAAAAGACAAGCACTGATGGAAAATCAATATATTTATTTATAAAACTTGAAAAAAAGATAATTGTCAACCCAAAGATAGCATTTAAACCCTTTAACATTCAAAATAAACCTCAAAATATGATAAAATCTATAAAAGAAAAAGAAAAAATACTATTTGCAAATATAAAGTCTGAACTACAGGCATTTTTTCAGAATTTTTAGCTTTTAGCTAATACAACAAACTATTCCTTGGTAACCATCTCTCTCTCTCTCTCTCTCTCTCTCTCTCTCTCTCTCTCAGCTGCATGCGAAATTAGGCAGAAAACGTATAAATTTAACTTATTCTCACACACTAGTTTTATATTTCCGATATGTCAGCTTCGTCTTTGGTCCACAGATCATCAAAAAGCTCCGAATCTCATCTTTACGGCTTTTTTCTTTACAGCTGGAGAGTACATGCGTGGTGCGCTGAGACAGGAAAGGAAAGGTAAACACAGGTTAACAAACACATGTTCAGGGTTTGCACACTTTTCTAAAGTTCCACAATCGTACAAAATAAGCCCCCTTATGGTGTAAGTGATAGCAGAGGATTAATTCTAACCATCCTAAGGAAGTCCAGGGGGTCATTCCTGTGTTCCCCAGCTCTATATAGTACAATAGAGCACATAATGTGTTAGGGCTAGGGTTATTCTGTTAACACTCACACTCAATGTGTGTTAACAGAATACTGAACTGGAGTACATAGCATCCTGGGAACATAGATATGCTCCCAGTCCCAGCTGTTCCTCTTCCTCAAACAGGTCCAGAGATCGAGGAGAGGTGAATTAAAGGTGTTTTCATACCTGTCATTGTTTGCTCTGAATCAGACTAAATTGTTATAATGCTGCATTTAACTCTTGGTTTGATTGTTTCACACAGGAACACATCCAATCATGCCAAACTATATCTTCTAAAGTCATGTGAGAACACTCTCTGCTCATTGGTCAGAAATGTCAGGTGGTACAATAAACCAAAAAATGTGACGTAATGCCAGATATGTTTCCCTGTTCGCATTCCAGCACGGCTCGTTAATACACAACTTTCTAACAAGCACCAAAAAAAAAAAAAAAAAANAAAAAAAAAAAAAAAAAGGACATTAAAATAACTTTTCAACTAAAGAAAACTAAAAGAAACAAACTAGACCTAAACACTAAAGTCTCCCTGAGGATTTCTGTTTTCTGCTTGTAAATGTCTCAAGGTTTGTTTCTGTCTTCAGATTCATTTGAACTAAAACCTGCAGAATGAAAACGAGAGCATGGAATTCTGCAGAATCCCTAATCAGAGCTCAGCGATTATTAACTCAGTCGGAGCAAAAGAACGAGGCAAACGTACGGCTGCTTCTCTCTTATGCTCACATCGATCTACATTATCAAATCTACAGAATATGAGACGTCCACCAGACGTAACATCACAGCACTTCCATCTTTATGCCACATTACTAATAGGATTTGTCACAGATGGGAAAATATAATGGTCTTTTTTCCCCTCCATATTCTGGCACCATTAAGCTGCCGGTGGTGTTTTTTTTCTACGAGATGCTCCACCTTCTGAGGTAAAACTTTTATTACATGGTAATTTAAGACATGCTTCGTTCATCTCAAGTGTCGCCGCCGGACATACAAATCAAAAGAGGCCCTCTGATATTTTCATTCCTCATCTTCCAAACCCACACGTTATCTTTTTTTTTTTTTTNTTTTTTTTTTTTTTTATAATCTGGATTTTTATTTGCATTTTTTCGCCCCCGAGGTGAGAAGAGAAATCCAGCGATGGTCATGAAAAGCCACGGCCGCCTGCGTTTATGCATCGTGCTTCACTGAGGATCCGGGAGATTTATCACGTCTTTACATCAACGTGGCTTTTATGACTTACATTGATCATCAAGGTGTACGACCATTATCGCATGAAGTACATTATCATCAGGACATTTTTCACGACTCCCACTGCCACGGGATGGAGTGTAATTCACGTCTGAGTCTGTCCGTGAAGGCGAGACAAAGGCAGATAGAGAAAAACTTGTGTAACAATTTAACTTCCACAAATAAGCTGAGGCGGAGAATGAATGAGATGGAGCTAATTTATCGGTTATATCAGCAGAAAATGTCTAAATCTGTTGGAATCATAAGGACGAGTCAATTTGTTAACAAAAATTGTCTTTTTACCCTGTTTTTTTATACTTTAACTTATTCCCTTTCATATTATAGTAAAGCATGTACATTTTACTACCCTCCAATCTTTTTTCTAGAATCATAAACGCTTCCTCCAACATGGCTGTCAGAATCGGAAGGCGGCGCGTTCGTTCGATGAAATTTGTAACTTTCCAACTCCACCCCTCCGCCAGGCATACCCATGTCATTCAGCGATTGGTCAGGTGTGATGAGGTGAGGTGAGAGTTTTAATTTCTCTACAGTCAGTCAAGGTGCTCTGTGTCTGTGCCTGGTGAAGCTTGTGGCCAAACGCATAGTTCTCACCTTTGAACAATTAAAAAGTGAGAATTTGAGGAAGAAACGAGGCCTCCTGGTATGATTAACTTTTGAAATTGATCATTGTGTGAGCCTACCTTTATGAGCACCTGGGAAGGTACACCCTTTGTAAGCTACAGAGCAACTTGACTGACTTTAACTTCTCTGTCAAGCTCACTTTTTCCTTCTGTCAATGTGTCCACTTCACAGAGAGAAGTGAAAGTGAAACTGTGAGCCATTATCCAGTTTAAAAGCAAGTAGAGATTGCAAAAATACACAGTAAAACACTCCTGTTAATAACTCTTCCCCTCTCATCAAAGTGTTTTACATGACTAATGTTGAAATAACAAAAACAAAGACACGCACACACACACACACACACACACACACATACACACACACACACACAATCCATGTATCATTCATTGTTTTCATATTCATTTATAAATCCAGCATTTAAAAAACAAATAATGACTTCTTTTTCTTCTTTTGTTTCTTATTTGTTAAAAATACAAAATGAAAAAAAAGAAAAACAAGGAAAAAAGAGAAAAATAAGGGGAAAAAGAAAAAAAAGGAAATAAAAAGGGAAAAAAATAGAAAATGAGAAAACGGGGCCGCAGACTGAACTTGATATTGATATTTAAGCTTACCGAATTGGTATGACCCGGAAGTTAGCAAATTGTTAGCTTAATCCTGTGTTTTGCTAGCATTTCCTGTTTTGCTAGCATAGACGATCATGGACAGTGTCATCTTGTTCAGAGGAAATAAACGCATAACTTTCAAGGAGGAAGATGACATGACAACAGAAAATATCAGCAAAATCTATATTTTAGTTTTATCTCATCTGTTCAGTTAATTCAGTAAAGTAGACATACGTTGTTATTAATGTTATGGTGACCCCAACCCAAATTCAGAAAGCTTAAATATCAAAACCAAGTTCGTTCATGGCCCCGTTTTCTCATTTTCTATTTGTAACTTGAGCATAAAATCGAAAGTACGAAAAAGAATTTATTTTATTGTTTTTATGTTGGATTTGTAAATGAATATGAAAAGAACAAAAGATACACGGATCGAAATCCAACGAATGGACGGTAAACGGACTCGTACAGACTTGGAGCTCTTCATATTTGGAATTTTCCAGACAGAACAAAAAGAAGAAGCTGGCGCTCGTACTTTCTTATGAAGGTTCATTGATTGTACAAAGACTCCCCCCCAAATTCCCAGTCCCATTCCCACTCACCCACTCATTCATCAACCTCCACATCCTCATGGCTGTGTGTGTGTGTGTGTGTGTGTGTGTTACAGGTTTCTGGGCAGAGGAAAGAGGGGTCATGCCGGTAATAGGAAGCTTTGAGAGAGACTGACAGGAGTGTGCATTTGTAAATAATCTATTAATTAAAGACGAGGCAGCATAATGAATGGGGAAGCGTCTCCTCTGTGATATCTCCACCCACAACCANCACCCCCACCTGCCCCTCCTCCACCGCTGCCTCATCCTCTCTCACACTCCAGGTAGGCAGGAAAACACACAGCAGTTCGCTTATAGGGAGATTAAAACCAAATCTTCTAGACTGCCATATAAAAAGGTAATTTACAATATTAAACTGACTTTTATCTATATGCAAATGAACCCTCCCTCCTCCCCCCCCCAGCCTATTTGAATAATTGATATGAAGGTTTTTGGTAAAGTAGAGTGGGCGTCTTTTCTTTTTTTTTCCCCCATCTTCTAAAATAACCCAGTTATGCTATAAAGAAGACGATTAACTTCTTCCTCTTTTTCTCCGTCGTCTTCCATTTCATTTTTTTTCCCCCTTCCGAGAGTTTATTTCTTTCAATTACACCAAAAGCTTTCCCTGCAGGCCGCGGCGCGAGGGAGGGAAGGAACATTCACAGGTTATTGCACAGCAGCCGGAATATTTTTACCCTCCGGCTTTCTTTCCTTTCAGCGTGGAGTGTTGTCAGTATTAGAAGCAGCCGTTTCCTCCAGGCTCTGAATGTCACATGCGGAGACATCAGGCCTGTTCTGGTAATTTCAAACCCGCAGCCGAGCCCGTTTGTTGTCATTTCTTGGCTCTTATCTGCTATGACGAGATTCCTCAATACCTGAGGTGTCAGTCTGCTGTTACCTGATCTGAATGAGAGTGGCTCCAGTGCCTCGTTATCATCCAAGCTCATCAGCTCTCTGTCCACGTCTCTGCTACTGTAACCACGGCTGCTACAATCCCTGAGAACCTGGAATACTACGATGCAAGTTTCCTGTAATTAAAATGTCCTGGGAAATGACAAATTTCAGCAAATTCTTGGAAAACTTTGCTGTCATGGGAAAGTTTGTAGTTTGTAGTTCCCAGGAGCTGCTGGGATCTCCACTTCCTGGTTTGACCTTCTTTCCAGTCATTGGCTACCTGATTTGTTATTCTCCCGATTTGTTGTACGCATGCACGTCGCGTTGAGAAATGTGTCTACATCTAGTCGCCATTTTCCTTTTTACGACATGCATTTGAGACTTTTGCTGAACTGCTGGAAAGAAGTGCTTCGTTTTTTTTTCCCGTCTTTTGCTTGTTTCATTCTTAAAAGGTCAGATCGAGTCACATTTAAGGTGTAATTTAAGCAATTAATTACGTTTTATATTTATTTGCTTAGTAAATGTAACATTATTTTCATTTCTGCCACCTCTGTATTTGAATACATTTTATTGTTTTCATATTTACATTTAATAAAATAGTTGTGCTTATAAGTGAACAAATCCTGCTTAAATAGAAAATACATTTTGAGAAACTGACTGAATGATGCTTCACACTGAAGCCTCTTGGTTATTTTAATAAATACAATTGTAATAAATGCAAATTGAATCATGAAATTTGATCATCAAATTGAATGAATCAGAATAATATCTTCAGAATTATTATTACTATTAGTAGTAGTAGTAGTGTAATAACTTCAAAAATAGAATATATAATTTAGACAGAAGGACAGAATTTAGACAGAAACCTTTTATTTTAATTTGGACCTGACAAACCTTTTTTTTTTCTTTTCCTCCCGAACTTTATTTGACTGACAGAAACTGCTGTAAATTGCAACTCTGAAAGACTGGATGTTACGGTCTGAATCCATGCATGCGTACAACAAATCAGGTAGGATAACAGATCAGGTAGCCTATCTCCTGCCAGGAATTGGCAGCCATTTTTATAATCCCCCATGAGCAGAGACGTGTAGTAACGCATTCCATTTACTGTTACATTTACTTAACTAACTTTTTTCACAAAATTGAAAATTGAATTTACTGAATAGTTTTATTGCAGGATACTTTTAACTCATACTTGAGTATATTTATGAAGAAAAAAATATACTTTTACTCCATTACATTTGGTCGCACTCTTTGCATTACTTTTTTATTTATATTATCTGTGAGACATCTCTCTGAGGCAACAAGTCAAAATTCTCCATTTTCTCTACTGTAAGCAGCGCTCCAAATGTCCAATTGCAGCTTTGGTTTGGTCCAGTCACATTCAGTGTTCCATCATTTCCATGACAACGACGGGTTGACACACCGTTGGGCTCATTGAGAATTGAGAGGTGGGCCAGCCGGTGGCCTTTGCACCACACAATATAATATTAATTAAAATGAACTTAAACTAAGCAAACACAAATGTTTTCTTTCATAATTTTCTTATGCTTAGATGAAAAATTGATTCTAAAAAGATAAAGGCTGGCACGGAGAAACAGCATGCAATTATGGAGTTATTCGTCCCCGCATCATTGGCATTTTCATCTGGCTACAGCTACAATAGCATACTTTTACTCTGTTACATTTGGTCACACTCTTTGCGTTACTTTTGATTTCACCCATTTGAATTGAGTTTTTCTCATTGTCAGACACTACATTGTCTGAAGTAGCCACACCCCCACCCTCTGATTCCATGCTTCACCTGCAGCAGAACAGTCATGGAGGAATCAACAGCAGGAGGTTTAGAAGAGGCACATCCCTGGCTACACATTCAAATGCTGTTTTCTTTTCAGCTACANGCAGGAGGTTTAGAAGAGGCACATCCCTGGCTACACATTCAAATGCTGTTTTCTTTTCAGCTACATAATGTGTTGCGTCTTTGTCTCGCTAAAAATGTGACATTTCAGTTTCTAAGAATCAACATGGAACTTGAGGAAATGTGGCGGTAAGCTGCAACATTAGCTACTTAACTAGCTGCTGCTGCTAATGCTAACTCAGATTTTCCTGTTGTATTCTGAGTAAATTCATGAAGCTAACCTAGCTAACCATCTTAACTAGCTGCTGCTGCTAATGCTAACTTAAGTTTTCCTGTTCTATTGTGAGTAAATTCATGAAGCTAACCTAGCTAACTGTCTTGGCCAAGCCAGAATTGTCATGATTTGTTATGTGGTAAATATTTGATTTATTACTGTCTACTGTTACTTTATATGAAATGATTTGGATTGTATTAGAAGCTACATGTGGCTACTTTGCATTTTTTTTTTCCCTCAGATGAGCACTTTATAGCTTGTTGATTATTCTAAAGAATAAGCTTGATCAAAGTTACTCACTACTCAAGTAATCTTTTAAATAGATACTTTCTTACTCTCACTCAAGTCATTATTTTGGTGACTACTATTACTTATACTTGAGTTACTGTTATCATAAAGTAACAATACTTTTCCTTGAATACAGTTTCTGGCTACTCTACTCGCCTCTGCCAATGAGGAACCTTATAGGTGCTCTTACTTCCTCTCCTCCTCTATCAGTTCGTTAAAGTTTTTCACCGTTATTTGTTTTTGTATCCCTCTCTTCCTTTTTCTCCTTCCTCTTCACCTCAATGAAGGTGCATTTACATCAAGCAGACACCATCCGCATTGTTTCGAGTGGTGTGCGACCTCATGACTGACCCTCAAATGAGGCCATTTTTGGCTGTAATGGCGTCCCATTTTCTGAGCCCCAGACTGTTGCATCTGTCTGTTGAGCATAAGCCCAGTTTAAAGGACCATACCTGCATGTTTGAGCCCAATACCTACAACCTGCATGTATGTTACGTTACCAATGTTATGTTACCAATTTCCAGAATAAAACTGTATTTTTCTGTTATTTTTTCAAATCCCCTAATCTTTCAAAATCAGATGTTCAAGTGATGCATCCACCTTAAAATTCAATGTTTCGTCTGCTAACACCTATGCACAATTGTAGAAGGCATGGTCATTTTAATTTGCAGTAAAAGCCATCTTCTCTTCCTATATATCCTGGCAGAGACATACATTGTTTTCATGCAGCTCTATCTTGGATCGGTTAAATAAAGTTACTTCAGCGAAAAAACCTAATAGACATTCGTTGTGATGGATTACGCATCTCAAGTGTGTTTCAAGTCTCAGTTGATTGTAACTGAACTGAAATGAACTGAAACCAATGGCGGACTGGAAGGTGGAAGAAACAAATCTGAAATGTGTCACTAAAGTAGTATATTTTAGGAAACTGGTTGTCAGTAACAGGTATTTGGGTTGTATATGTTGGGCTCAAACATGCATAATCATCAGTGTGTTCCTTTAGTAGGATTCTGCAGAAACAATTACGGGAAAACAAAATATGGTTTTATGTTTTGGAAAATGGTTGTTTTGGACTCAAACGTAAAATCACCGGTATGGTCCTTTAAGAAATAAAAGCAGCCAAGCTTTCACACAGCTGAACGTTTTCTGCTTCTGACGACCTCTCGCCGGTTTCTGTCATTATTTTCTGATTGCACCATTAAAAAACAAACTTAAAAAATACATGGCTTACTGGAAGTCATCAAGCAGGAGGAGAGGCCGCGTGCGGTTTATTCCATCACGCCGTATGAACCTCATGAATGTGAAGCTGATGTTTCAATTCGTATCATCGCCCAGAGACCGGCTGCGATCATGAGTGAGTCACATTCGCCGTAATGAGGCTCCGGCAGACTTCTGCGAGGTTAGCGGAGGTGCCGTCTTGACGCCACCGGCTAATTGACGATTATGTACAGTACACTGTCTGGAGCAAAATCATTCATTTTAATGGGCTGATTATTGGCAGGAAAGACATGTGGCTGATGGCCCTGACGGTGGCCTCTGAGGGACAGTCTGACACCGGCGGGGGNGGGGGGGGGGTTGACATCAGTGGGCGAGCTGATCTAATCTCCTGGCAGGAATGAAAAGGGGAACGAAAACAAGTTTAATTTCCTGTGTCTTAGAGCCAGGATATGTACTTTGCTGTGGAAAGGTGCAACAGGAGAAAAAAAAAAAAAAGAAAGAAAGAGGAAGCAGCAGCAGCAGCCACACATTGCTGATATTATCACATTTTAATATTTCTCTCCATCTAGATGCCCCGCTGCTCTAATTGGATCCATCGCTGGAACGGCAAGGAAACCTGGCGCTTTATTATCAGTCTATTGTTCATCTGAATCTCCGTGTCTGCAGCACAACAAACGGGATTTATTCACAATAAGCCTTTTTGTCTTCGTAGGACAGCGTGTTCTTCAGGTTTGCGTTCGTCTCAGGAAATGCAGGACACGAATACGGTTGTTGACGTAACCATTAGGTACAGGTTTAAAGCGTCTGTCCTCATTAAAGCGCTGTATTTTTGCCTTTAAGGTTTACTCACACAAGTTTTTTAACCCTTGAGAGATTCTGGCATGAGAGTTCATGTTTTTACATCAGGAGAATCTTTTTGTCTGTTAAGCCAGAATCAAACTATGAGATCACACTGGTCCTGATTTCCCCCCCAGATACAAAAATTCAAAAGTTTATCTAGTCAGACTCTCCTGTGTGTGTGTGTGTGTGAGGTCTGTTCAATGTGTGTTTTACTTCCTCTGATTTACCTGGAAACCCATTTTGCAAAACTGACTTCAAATCAAATGTTAAAGGACCATACCAGCGATCTTGCATGTTTGAGCCCAATATATATATATTTATGTGTGTGTGTGTGTGTGTGTGTGTGTAGTCCACATACACTGACAACCATTTCCCAAAATATACTACTATACTATACTATTTAAATTAGGTAATACATCACCTAACTTCATTTATAACGCAGCATCTTCTGGGCTTAAATGTGGATTTTGATACGAGTATTATAAATGTAGTTTGGTGATGTATTTTAAGGACTATTAGTATTTATTTTATGATGATGCTGTCTGATGTATGTACAACACTTTCCCCTTTTTATATATCTCTTTGGATAATTATCCCGCATGCTGCGTACTGTATTATTTTACTTTCTTTGCTTTGTCTTTAATCCCAGTTGTTGGATACTTACTATACTATATGTCTGTATAGGAGCTGGTAGTAGAAAAGTGTGGAACTTCATCTCCCAGGTGCACCTGCACGATCTAACACAGGTGTGTTCAATCAGCTCCATTATAAGACATCAGTGCTTTTTGTTGAATTTATGCCATAAAGAAGCTCTACGACAGAAAGCTTGGTATTAAAGCTTTACTTCTGTTGGATCCAAGTGCAGAGCTTTNAGAAGCTCTACGACAGAAAGCTTGGTATTAAAGCTTTACTTCTGTTGGATCCAAGTGCAGAGCTTTTTCTTCTCTAGATTTTTTTTTTTCCATTCCTTCTAGACTAATGCTGGTTTCAGTTCATTCCAGTAGGCTGTTAAAATAATCTTGTAGAGACTTGAAACATGCTTCAGATACATAATCCATCACAGCAACATGATGTCTATTAGGCTTTTTGCCAAAATAAATTTATTTAATGATCCCCTGTGGAAGACGATGTATGTCTCCACCAGGAAGTATAGTCCCAGGAGAAGACGGCTTTTAGTGAGAAATTAAAACGGCTGTGCTTCCTACAATTGTGCATAAGTGTTAGAAGGTGAAATTTTAAAGGACCATACCATCCATTTTGCATGTTTCAAGCTAATATATTCAATTTTTATACATATTACTTTACAATCATTTCCCAAAGGATAAAACTGTATTTCAGCTTTCCTGATATTTTACAAAATCTCTTAATCTTTCAAAATCAAATATTCAAGTGATACACCCACCTTAAAAATCCATGTTTCTCCTGCTAATAGTTACACAGCCTTATGAAGTCACGGTCCTTTAAATTTTTCCATAAACGCAGGTCTTCTTTTGGGACTATATTCCCCGGTGGAGGCATACATTCACTCCACGCTTTTTATTGAGCTTAAACACTAAAATTACATAACTTCTAAAAAAACCTGAATACACGTCTTGTTGGTGATGATGGATTACCTATCCCAAGAACGTTTACAGTATCAACAAGTTGATTTTAATAGCAGAATGAACTGAAACCAATGGAGGTCTGGAAGGTAGGAAAAACATTTTTAATTCACCATTCCAGTAGTATGCTTTGGGAAATGATTGTCAGTAACATAACTTGTATGAAAATTGAATATATTAAGCTCAAACATTAAGGTATGGGCCTTTAAGGTGGATGTATCACCTGAACATTTGACTTTGAAAGATTAGGGAATTTGAAAAAAATAACAGGAAAACTACACTACTGTTGTATGTTTTAGAAATTGGGCATCCGTAATGTAACATGTATGAAGGTTGGGCTCAAACATGCACAATTGCTGGTATGTTCCTTTAAACAATAAAATAAATATTTACGGTTGAATCATCGTGTACTTTGGAAAGGAACCCAGAGGACCGAGCTTAGCTAGTTGTACCTTTTCACCATCTGCCATGATTTTTACTCTGAACTCTTGATCCAGACTTGACACTGAGAGTTGTTCTGAGATTTGTGGTTTTGAGAGAAAGGACTGGTTGATTATGAGTGTAATTTAAAGACTTTTTCCATCATTAAAATACATGTAGAGGATTATGTGGCCTTAGTAGATGTATGAAATCCTCTGAAAGCACCTTTTGTGCAGGATTTGATCATTAGAATCAGAGTCGCTGAGGTTTTTTCACAGACAAACACGGTAGCAAAGTAAAAATGTAAGAAAGGGTTAATCAGCGTGTTGGAGTCTAAACCCACTTCACACTTCCTGGGCTCTTGGATGCACCAGCACACTAAAGACTTTCGGTTTCTGTTTGCTGATGCCTTAACGAGGTCTCCTCTGCGATGGAATCCAAAACCAAACACTGGCCTAATTGGTGCTGGCTAATAAGTTTATTTCAGGCACATGCTCGGGTGCCTTTATTACGGCTCCAGAGGGGTCTCATATTCTCTTGGGGCTTTCATGAGAAATTAAATGAAGAATCCACTGTGCTAATGAAAAGGGAAAGGGAATATTAGAGAAAAGGACTGATCAAAAGAAAGTCTGTCGTTTAAAAGGTTACACAGCATGATGTGACTGGATTTTCAATTTCCTTTTGCCCGGGATTTGGCCTCCAAATCTATAGAAAGAATCAACATATTTTGTCCTCTAATGAACACTGTGGACTCATTTAGCCGTCTGCAGTCTGCGACACACACGTATGAGTCATCGGATGAAACGCCGCCGTTCGTTTCTGCGGTCAGGAATTGATGATCTGTAAATCATATTGTCTCCTCTTTTAAAATCCTCCATTTAAAAATCAATAGGAAAACAATGAGCTTTCCTAAAGTCAACGATTTGACGTCAGCGAGACAGAAGACAGAAGCTTTCCTGACAGAGGTTCAGGACGTTCAGGCTTCAGAGGAAAAACACACAGATGAAACATATGAAACAAAGATTTGCAGCTGATCTGAGATTTTTATGTCCTTTCATGAGGAAAAATTAGGATCCAAGAGTCTGCCTATAGTTTATATTTTGAAACATTACACATTTAGCAATTGGCTGAAACTGATCGTGCTGCTTTTTCTCATGAAAAATAAAATGATTTTAAAAAAAATATTTGGGGTCATGCTTTTTATTTGTTGATTATTAAAATTAAGCCTCTTTTCATGCATTCATGCTTTCTGTATTCAGATAAGGAAAATATATTTTAATATTTAAGGTGTAAATTTACACAGAGCACATTGTGACAGATGACATATGGGTCTCAATACAATCCATACAGCTATATTATAATGTGCACATTATTACTAAAGTGAGATTTTATTTTATTTTGGGGGAAGGGGTGATGGTGTGATGATTACATTAAGTGGTTGAAAAGAAAAGCATTAAAACACATTGGGCCAGATTCCTAAAAAAAAATTCATACTAAGCACGCAACATCATACTAAATAAGAGCCGTGATAACTGAAGCTCATTCATAAAGCTTCTCTACATTAATCAGAGTACGGGGTCACTTTAAGGTAGTGTTGTTGTCAGGTGTGTTACAGGTAAAAACCAATGAAGATCAGAATGTTAATGAGCTACTTCGTATTTAAGAGTCACGATTTATCCTGATTCATCTGGTTTTAAAGTTAAATTGACACGTTTAATCAGCGAAGGAAACATAAATTCTGCTTTTAGAGCTCCACTTTAAAAGACTGATCCTAAACAAGTCCTCTGTAGTGTGTGATCGCTGTGTGTGGGGACGTGGGGGATGATGTGTGTGTGTGTGTGTGNTGTGTGTGTGTGTGTGTGTGTGTGTGTGTGTGTGTGTTGGGACACTGTAAGTAAAGTTTATTTGTATAGCACTTCTCATGACAAAATCAGATACCCTTTATGTGACTCTGACAGATTGTTTAAAGTTCATTTTGGTTTTGAGAGTTACCTTACTGTGTTGAGCCCAGTAGAAAGAATTTATATATCTAGATATCAGTGTGGGAGCCATAATTTACCTGTTTCAGATGTAAATACATGAAAATACACTCAAACCATATACTTTCTGTTTGACTGGTGACCAAGGAAATGAGTTTCACTATGTGCTTATTTGTTCTTTTTTTTTTTTTTGATGAGGATAGAAACAAATTGATTAGAAGTTAATGCCACTATTTATAAATTTAAGGAGTTGATGAGCACAAAAATTGTCGAGTATTTTTTTTTTTTTTTNTTTTTTTTTTTTTTTTTTTTTTTTTTTTTTTTTTTTTTTTTTTTTTGTTCCTTATACCTTGATGAGGGGTCAAGAGGGGAAAAAATATCACTAAGTGCTTTACAATAATAACAATAAAACACCCATAAAAACAAAATGCCAGCAAAGACAGGGACATACAAGAGCACCCAATACACACTAAACATTAACCAAAAACCTGTCTGAAGAGATAAGTTTTAACCTGCCTTTAGAAAAAGGCCACAGAGTCAACGGAACAAAGGGTGAGCGGTAAGCTGTTCACCTGGAACATACAGTCACCCTTAGTTTTCAAAGGAGTAGGTGGAACCATTAGAAGACCCTTGTCTGAGGAACATAAGAGCCCGACTCGAAGTCTAGGGGTGAAGCAACTAAGTGGGTGCCTCGCCCTGTAAAGCCTTAAAAGTAAAGACAAGAATTTTAAAATGAAATCTAAACTTAACAGGCAGCCAGCGCAAAGGGATTAAAACTGGAATAATGTGAGATCTTCTATGAGAACAGGTTAAAAGCCTTGCTGCAGCATTCTGGACAGACTGGAGACAATTTATAGAAGCTTTGCTCAAACAGGAAACCAGAGCATTACACTAATCTAAACGTGAAGAAATAAAAGCACGGACAAGCATCTCCAATTCAGTCTTTGAGACGACAGTCCTGAGCTTTGCAATATTTCTTAGATGAAAGAAACACAAGTGAGTCAATACCTTAACATGAGAATCAAAGCTCAAGGACTGATCAGAAATGGCGCCATGGTTCCGAAGGTTAGTTTTTAAGGAAGAAGATAAAGACCCAAACCTCTGATTAAAGCGGTATTGCTTTCAGGAGCAAAAATTAGAGCTTCTATCTTGTCAGAGTTAAGCTGCAGAAAGTTATTTGCCATCCAATCCTTAATTGAATTTAGGCAATCATTTGAAATAGGTATTTTTTGTACCTCATGCAGTTTAAAATATGCAGCTGAATGTCATCAGCATACAGATGATCTATCTATAAAGACAGTTTCTCTGCTGTCTGTGGCACCAACATCTCTAGAACCCAGTATGAAGTTGATATTCAGCAGGTTTATTGATCAGGACCCAAGGACGTGCAGTGTCACATGTGAAGTAGTTTGGATGAGCGGTTCTCAAATTGAGCTGTGTCGGTAAAAAGTAGTCCGCGTGGCAGGATACTCTCCGGGCGCAGCAGCATATGCTCTGGTCCAGCGGCATTGTCTCAACCCAACCCCATAAAGCAAACAAAGCTAGTTCACGAGGACGTGCAGAACAATATTATGGCAGGCTGCAGTGCACACCATAAAGTCCGGCCCGGTGTGAACATGCACGTTTTGAACGAGTGCTGCGCTAGTACAAAATAATTTGAAAACTGCTGATGATCTGACATAATGGAAGAATACATGTGAGAATAAAAGGCAGCCTAACACACATCACTGCAGCAGATGAGGTCATGAATAAGCTCAGAGCCACGAGAATGTGTGCGAGATCAGCTAAAAACTCACCATTTAAAAACTGACCGATCAGCTGAGTGAGTTTATCAATCAAATTTATTGATCATTAACACGTGCAGCAAATAAAGTTTTAAACATAGGCCAGATTTCATTTTGTTGAAATTTACAACCAGAATGAAATGTATCATATTTTTTGTGTGACGATGTTTTGTTTTGTTTTTTTTTTTAATAAATAGCTTGAAGGAAAGTCTTTAAAAATCATCAGTGTCAGTGTGACTTTAGACTCCAGAGGCTTAAAAAATCATGGAGACAAATTTGGGGATGAAAACGATTAAACAGGAGGAATCCTCCCTGGCTTGGTCATAATTCCTGTGGTTAGAATGGGTAAGAGGCGCCGTGCACGTCTCAAGCAACACTTGCATAACCCTGCGACGGCCACGTGTTATTTTTAGAGGGCTGAGGATGGTAATGAGCATGTAAATGTTTGGTTTCCTTCCAGCAGCAGAGAATTTTCCCTCATTTATATTTCTAGGCTTAAATCATCCCAATTAGCCGACAAACCCAGACGCCGTCTCTTGGGAGCATGCTCCCCGCAGGAGGTCCACATTAAACGAATCACACCACGGAGCGATGCCTGTTCCTTACAAAAATAAAACACATTTCTTATTCTGGAACTCTTCCAACAGATATATGTTTAATGATCATGTTTCCACACCTGTGTGGCTCTGTCTCCATTCTGATCTTTGCTGGAACATTTTGGAAGTCACTGGGATTTCTGTGTCGCTTCATGTCAGTGTGAATAACGATTGGAGTCACTCATCGTTAAAAGCTTTTATAGAAAGATCTGGTTCTTTTTTCACTGGTATGAATTATTTTCATATTTTACTTTTAACTGTAAGAGGACGTCATCAGAGCTGCATACTCACATACAGACTAGATTAATTCATCAAATGACAAGAACTTCACACGGAATTCTGAATTCTTTTATTTTTTCAGTGTTTATTCCTCTTCCTGTTGTTTTATCCAATAAAAAAATCTACTCTGACCCTTCTCCTTCCTCACCCATACGAGAACAACATACACCTCCACCAGGAAATATAGTCCCAACAGAAGTCAGTTTTTACCGAGAAATTAAACTGACTGTACCTTCTACAGTCGTGCATAAGTGTTATAAGGAAAAACATTGAATTCTAAGGTGTGTGTCACCTCAACATTTGATTTTGAAAGATTCGAGGATTTTGAAAAAAAATAACATTAAAACTAAAATGCGGTTTTATATTTTGGAAATTGGTTGTCAGTAATGTAACTGTACTGTATGTAGGTGTATATTTCCTAAATATGCCAACTTGGCAGTATGGTCCTTTAATTATGGCCATAACAGCTGACCACAGAGGACGCATTTGAGGATTGCTTGTGAGGTCACACACCAATCGATTTTTAAACAATGCGGACTTTTTGATGCCAATTCACGTTCCAAGAAAAGAGATGTGGAGGAAGGAGAAGTAAGTGTACAGGAAGGGTAAGTATCACACACACACACACACACACATATATAGTTTGTCACGAAAGCACAAGAGAAAGTATGAAAGTATGACGTGTGTGTGTGTGTGTACTGTGTGTACTGTGTGATCAAAAGTCTTAATGGCCATTGTTGCCTTCTGCTCCTTTTTCATCTTGCAGCCAGTGTAACAGCAGTTCCTTGTCTTCATCAACAACAACTCTCTTTTCATGCCTTCATGTTTTGCTGTGGGCGACTTAACCGCGGGTTTTGTTTTTACATTTGGGGCAGTTAAGGCTTTGGGGCAGATAAGTGACGTTTGCGCTGTGAAGAGCCATCTGCGTATCGCTCACATTGCTGCCTGCACTGCTGACACCCTACACCTTGGTCAGAGCATGGAACAGAGTGCTAACTTAGCTACATGCATCATCAAGCAGCGCCCGAGCTAAACAGCCGTTAACTAACCTGCATTAGCAGCTAAGCTAGCTTTAGCTTTGGATTTAGCTAACCTGATATTTAAATCACATGCCTGTTTGTAGATCACATGCCTGTTTACAATCTGTCTGAATGCTGACATTTTTCCAAGCGAGCGCCTTTCTTCCCAGATCGATACAATTTTAAAGTTGTGTTGGACAACTGGGAAAATTCCTCTACACAGGTTATGAGCTCTTCCTCCATTGTTGTGTCGCTTCTCTTACATCACATACAGCTCTTCTCTCATTGGTTGTGCGTCAGAAAGGTCAGCAGCGGGTGGGTCAAAGTTGAATTTGATTGAACTTTGAGTGCAGCGTCAAAATGGAGAATCTGAGCGATGTTGGGAGTCACTGCTCAATTCCCAATACACAATAATAGAACGCCCAACTCATCATGTGGAAGCGGCCAAAGAGCGGCTTTGTCCTACAGCGTCACAGAACGAGTTGAAGTCAGCAGTCGCCATGCACGTTTGTCACAAAAGCACGAGAAACACGGGAGACGTCCGCATAAACCAGGCTTAATTAAAGGACCAACTCTGTAAATTCACCCTGAGTCATGCCAATCTGACGCTTTCAGGGACAGTTTGTCATTCAGATTGATCAGATGGTGCTGGGAGAAACCTGGCCGGCTGTCTGCAAAGGACGCCAAGCTTTCTCTCTCCAGATGGGAAAGGGGCTCTTTAATGGCACCAAGCTCTGACCTCGAAAGCAAGCTTGGCACATTTCTTCTTCACGTCATTGATATTTCCCCTCAACAGTGAACAACATCTATCATTTGCATTGAGCTTCTGGATGATGGCCAAGCCAGATAAATATTATGTATGAAGATGGAAGAAGCAGCTGCAGGCTCGCATGGGCCAGGCTAAACTCTGGTGAAAGCATGTGGGATAACTCGCAGCCATCGGAGCCAGGATGGAGGTGGATGTTTTGCTCCGCGATGAGCTGCCAAAAAGATAATGATAGTAATGTTTGCAATGACAAGAAGACAGGGAGGGAGGGGAAACATCAAAAACACAGAGCAGCAACATCAACTATTAGACACGAGTCTGGTTTGGCATTGGAGCAAATCTAAGTATGACAAACACGTCCAAACAAATTGAATTTAGGAAGGAAATTTAAGCTTCTTTCCATTATTTTAAAATATAAACATCTTAACATTAATAATATACTCTTTGTCAATGTGAATTATTATTATTATTATTATTATTATTATTATTATTATTGTTATTATTGTTAAGTGGGTTCGCAAGTGGTGTTTTGTGTTTTATCTTTCTAACTAAAGAATGTAAAAACAAACTTCGATGTTAAAGGAACCATACCAGCCATTTTGCATGTTTGAGCATAATATATTCAATTTTCATACATGTTATGTTACTGACAATCATTTCCCAAAGGATAAAACTGTATTTCAGCTTTCCTGATATTTTGCAAAATCTTTTAATCTTTCAAAATCAAATATTCAAGTGATACACCCACCTTAAAAATCCATGTTTCTCCTGCTAATAGTTACACAGCCTTATGAAGTCACGGTCCTTTAAATTTTTCCATAAACGCAGGTCTTCTTTTGGGACTATATTCCCCGGTGGAGGCATACATTCACTCCACGCTTTTTATTGAGCTTAAATACTAAAATTACATAACTTTTAAAAAAAACCTGAATACACGTCTTGTTGGTGATGATGGATTACCTATCCCAAGAACGTTTCAAGTATCAACAAGTTGATTTTAATAGCAGAATGAACTGAAACCAATGGAGGTCTGGAAGGTAGGAAAAACATTTTTAATTCACTGTTCCAGTAGTATGCTTTGGGAAATGATTGTCAGTAATGTTACATGTATAAAAATGAAATATATTAGTCTCAAACATGCAAAATGGGTGGTATGGTCCTTTAATTGTGTTGAGATTACAAAAAATGAAGATCACCCCATCACTTCTTTGTGATGGTGCCTTTTTTTCAACACATCTTCCAGTATGGACATTCTGAAAAGGTTTAACAAAGTTGATTTAAACGAGGTCTCCGACCAATCAAACGGGCCAGGTAGGATGAAGCTTACCGCGGCTTTTAAGGTGTCCAACAATCACACTAATTATCGTCTTTGATTTCCACAGCAGCAGAGTACAGAAGCCTCTGTGGTTATTTTATTTTTTTTTTAGAACTCCCCTTAATGCTCTGATAATGTTTGTATCTAAGCAGCATTTGTTANCGTCTTTGATTTCCACAGCAGCAGAGTACAGAAGCCTCTGTGGTTATTTTATTTTTTTTTTTAGAACTCCCCTTAATGCTCTGATAATGTTTGTATCTAAGCAGCATTTGTTATCAGGAGGAAGATGTGAGTTTTCAAAGCCAGACTCCATATGAACGATGACAGTTTATTCTCGGCGCGCTCCGGATTGTTAGTTCCAAAGACGTATGGGGGGACTCTGACCCTTCAAAGGAGAGGAATTCCTTTTGTGACTTTATCATAGATTTGCCAATATATGTGATGGCGTGCTCTGGAGGTATCGCATTTGTTCCGTTTGTTTCATCTCTCTTTCAGACTCAGCATCTTTGTTCTACAGAGGATGGGCAGATGGATTGATGTGCTGAGGGGAGAAAAGAGAGAACACAATGTAAAGTCCCACAGCTGTTAGAGGAGAAACATCACCTCATCTCATGAATACAGGAGGATAAAGATGTGAGAAGGTTACAACGGTTTCTGTGATAGAAATGCTCGTACATATTCTGCACACACACATACAGAGGACATTAAAATGCTTTGGGTACGCAGCTTTACTTCCCTCTGAGGGAATGAAAATCCCCATAAATACCAAATCCTTAGAATATTTTGAGAACTGTTTCTGGAAATTTTGATTATTAACCATCAAGAACTTCCAAAAATATCAGCAACAGCACAGTACTGGAGCCATCATTAAAAATGTATTTTATATGAAAAAACTTCATTCAAACTACAGTCTGATGAGCATATTAGCTAATTACATATCATAATGGCATATGTGGGTCATTCATATGCTTGGTGTTTTTCATCCAGATTGTTTTCTTTTGAAGATATTGACAAAATTACGGAAGAACACCCTATCTCACAATGTTAAGAAATCATTTCAAAAAGTCCTCAGTCCACCCCCTGGATCCAGTTGGCACCAAACTTCAATGAGTTCTTCTCTGGGCCCTGAAAGATTAGGGGATTTCAAAAATTTAACAGGAAAACTAAAATACAATTCTATGTTTTGGAAATTGTCAGTAGCCTAATTTGTATGCAGATAGTATTTACAGGGCTTAAAGATGCAAAATCGCCAGTATAGTCCTTTCATTTCTCTCTCAAGTTCTCTCTTTTTTCTCGTCGTTGTGTCCGTGCTCTGCAGAGGGAAGTCAAAGTGAAACTGTGCCCCATTATCCCCGTTATCTCTCCATTTTTAATGAAATGAAGACACAAAATCCCTGTTAATAACTCTCCCTAAAGTGAAAAATTGGTTGTCAGTAACTTAACGTATATGCAGGTTCTATACATATATGGGGCTCAAACATGCACAATCGCCGGAATGGTCCTTTAAGGTGACACATAATCAGGGTTCAAGAGGTCAGAGCTCATTGTCTAAATCCCGCATTATGATCATGCGTTGCTTTTTATTCCTGCTGCTCGGGGGAGGGGCTCTGCTGCTGTTTTGGCATTTTCGTCTGCATCCTGTGTTAAGGCGGCCCAGCTGGAGAAAAAAGATCTGAGACGGAAAATGTGTGTTTGTGGATTTGTGAAGAGGAGGAGGACGGATCATCCCCGCGGCGTTCCACATGCCTGCAGGGAGGGATGGATCAAGCAGCGTGACACACATCATCTCCAACTCGTCGTTTCCCATCATGCGCTCGCGTCTCCTCGCTGCCTCTCCAAGGGAGGAAGGAACGACTTCCATTTTCTTTCATGACTGTCACCGAGTTGCCCTTTTGTTTTTCCTGCACAATTTACACATCAAACCATATAACCACATATTCCTGTGTTTATATAAAATAAAAGATCTTTGTCATCACTCAGGCTGCAACTCTCAGCCGAAATAATAAAAATAAAACCAAGTCTCTGGTTTATAATTTGTGTCCTCGTGTTCCATTTTTCAGAGATAATTTGTCATAACAAAATGCTTTTAAATATCTCAGCTTTAACATTCAGGATGTTTTTATAATTTCAATTTTTAAAAAGTACTTTTATTTTAACACACCATGCAAGCTTATTTCCCTGAAAATTACATTTGCAGTTTTCACTTTTTCCAAATCCTCTAATCTTTCAAAATCAAACTTTAAGGTGATACACACACCTTAAAATTCAATGTTTCGCCTGCTAACATTATACACGATTGTACGGCTGTTTCAGTTTCTCGGTACAAGCCGTCTTCTCCTGGGACTATATTCCCTGGTGGAGGAATACATTGTCTTCTGTGCAGTTCCATGTTGGATCAGTAATTAAGAAACTTTGACAAAATCAATTAAAAGATGTCTTGCCCCCTGTGATGGATTGTGTAACTCAAGCATATTTCATATGATTTTAATAGAGTACTGGAATGAAATGAAACCAATGGCGGAGGGTAGGGAAAAACAATATTAATATGTTTTGGAAAATGGTTATCAGTAACTTTGTATATATTTGGCTCAAATATCACTGATATTGTCCTTTAAATAATCTTTGACATGAGTAACTAATATAAGTATAAATACTTTTCCACCACTGTTCATGTTTGTTAATCACAGAATTTTATATACTCTGATATCTATAAAGATATTAAATATATGTTAAAGAATGTTCTAGACAAATATTGTCTCATAAACAGGAAGAGGTTCGTTCACCTGAGGAAAATGCAGTTTTCCTCTCGTGCTCAGAGAAGTTTGGGAGCAGTGTGTGTGTATGTGTGTGTGTGTGTGTGCGTGTGTGTGTGTGTGTGTGTGTCTGTGCGCGTGTGTGCAGCCTCCAGTCGTGCAGAGCGCCTGCTGNGTGTGTGTGTGTGTGTGTGTGTCTGTGCGCGTGTGTGCAGCCTCCAGTCGTGCAGAGCGCCTGCTGCTCTGCTTGTGGAATTTTCTCCTGCAGGGTTTCCCAGTAGCTCAGGGGTCATTGACTCCACAGCTTTGACTGCAGCTCTTTCCACACTACATTGGCTAGCTTCACTCCACTAGGCCCACTCTGCTCTGTACANCCCCCACACACACACACACACACACAGTGATGGGGAAAACAAAGTGGCAGACATAAAAGAACATGGAATAATGCACTCAGCAAAAAGGATAAAGTCAGTAAGAGGCAAAAACACACAAAGTGTGCAATCACACACACACACACACACACACACACTTTTACTCATATTACTATAGTTGTGAGGACTTTCCATTGTGTACATTCTGATACTGAAACCTTGAAATGGAATTCTAAAATTCATCTTGATTTCTAATTTAAAATTGATAAACAGTCATACTTTTACCAGTTAAGCTCCTTTCAGATATGGAATCTGTTAAAATGCTGCTTTTGGCCTTTCAAGCATTATTTCTACTTTATGGCAAACTGGCAAACAGATGCTATTCAAACACACTAGGACCTGTGTCATGCAATTCTCATGTGATATTTTGACAAAGCGTTTTCCAGATCCCCTGACCTTTCAAAATCAAATGTTCAGGTGATACACACCTTAAAATGCAATGTTTCACCTTCCAATACTTTTGCACAATTGTAGAAGCCATGGTCATTTTAATTTCTTGGTAAAAGTTGTCTTCTCCTGGGATGATATTTCCTGGTGGAGACATACATCGTTCTTCCACAAAGCTCCACGCTGGATTGCTAAATAAACTTTTTTTTAGCAAAAAAAAAGAAAAAAAAACCTTATAAGATATCTTTGCTGTGATGGATTATTTATCTCAACTGTGTCAATTCTCTACAAGTTGATTTTAACAGCATACTGGAATGAACTGAAACCAATGACAGTCTGGAAAGTAGGAAGAACAATTCTAAAATTTACTGCTAACATAGTATATTTTGGGAAATGGTTGTCAGTAATGTAACGTGTATGCAGGTTATATATATTGGGCTAAAACATGCACACGTTCCTTTAATGTATTGCAGGTTGATGATTTCAGGAGGTACAGAGATCATAAAAAAAAGCTTTCTTTTTTAAATCTGCGGGTGTTTCTACCAAATGCATCCCGCCGCTGGGCTGAGGGAGTAAATAGTCCACCTGCTCTCCCTGAGTGCTGCTGGGCCACGCCAGCACCAACGAGTGGCCTATTTTCCTGGTGAGGTAACCACTTCCATTAGTGTTCATCAGCCTCGCCTACCAAGGGATCGCTTTACCGACATCTCTTTACGCTGCTAAAAGGCAAAACGCTCCTGCAGACAGAAACAGAGAACCTCCCCCCTTGCCACTACGGTTTCAGGAAAGAGTGGCAGGGCTGCACCTATTAATTGATGCCTTTTGGGACGTACCTGAGTATTAGCAGCTAAAACACTTTTTGTGCAGATCTGATTAGAAATAATGACATCATAGGAAAACCGTACGGTGTTGCCAGATCCTCACATTTTGATGGCGTCCTTTCCTATAAGAAAAATCCACAAATACTTGTGCAATCTAATAAAAAATGTTCCAGTTTAGGTTTACAGAACCTATTAACCTATGTTCTTGGGAGGCTTTGTAGGTGTTTTTTTTTTTTTTTANTTTTTTTTTTTTTTTTAATCTAGTGGCTCTGTCGAGTGATGTTTGAACACAACAAATATGCACGACATGAAACATGCTTTTTATACCAAGAAATCTAATGCAGCAGAAGCTAAATTTGAAGTCGACTTTTACTTTTGCTAATCAAAAGTGTAGTTCACTTGCACTTTCCTAACCATGTCTACTTCTGAATCAATAGATCAATAGTAATCGATCAGCAGTTGGTTCGATTGAGTGAGGATCATTTTCAGACCACAAATGAACCGCTCCAAAAAAATGTTTGTGTTCAGACCTGCATAACTGAACCGTACCAAAGAGGGGAAACGAACCCTAGTCTGACTGAACCAGAGCAAAACAAGTCGGTGTGAAAATACCCTCGGACAAAAAGACCTGCTCCTGGTTTTATTCAGCAAAGTTATCAACTAGCGCAGTTGAATTAATTAAAAAAAAAAATATATATATATTAAGACCGTTACTCATTTCCTTATGTGTCGTGCTAATGTGGCGTTCCAGTCAAAGTGGGATGTCAGAATTTTCCAGTTGAAAATTCAGACTTCTGAGCATTCCAACACCCACGATACCAAACATAAACCAAAAAAAAAAAAAAAAAANAAAAAAAAAAAAAAAAACACAGCTGCACTCCAATAAATACTGTAAAATAAATAAAGGTAGTAGTAAATACTACAGTAAAGTCAGATTACTGTTTGGTTGTGTTACAATGATATTAATCACAGTATTAAACATTTGTATAGAGAAGTACATTTTCTGAAATTATTTACACTTACATATCAATAGCAAACATATTATAAACTATAGATAGATAACCTGGTGATATATTTTGACTTTTGTCATGCAAGAAAAATACTTTATTCAGCTGTTAGCTGATCATTTACATTCACAAAGTTCGCTTCCACAGGCGCCGCCATGTTGAATGATGTCATCCTCGTTGAAGTCAGGCAGATTTTTTGCTCTGGGTTTCCAAGTCGGACTCCGACTTCAAGTGCGTTCCAACGTATTTTGTTTCGAGGAGGAGGTCAAAAAATTTCAAGTTCCGAATTTTCTGGAACGTAGCATCAGGACAATCTTCATTTTTCCTCGAGACAGAATTTTACCTCTTCTCCTATTCTACCTCTTTGTCTTCCCATCCCCTATCTCTATCTCTCTCTCTCTCTCTCTCTCTCTCTCTCTCTCTCTCNCTCCAGCCCCGCCGAGCAGGCCTGCCCGTCTGCTGGGCGAAATGAAATTAGGGAAGACATGATGGCGCAGACATCCTCTCCCCACCCACAGGCTGATTGTATTAGCCGAGCATAAACTCAATTTGGTTCTTTTCTATGGCCATCGGAGAGGAATTGATTTGGATTTAGTCTAACTGGCTCAGCCACATGTCCTCAGCCGACAGGGATAATTTCTGAGGAGGGACACCGGTGGGATGATGATGGTGGAGGGGTGACGGAGGGTTGGAATAGGAATTCAGCGAGGAAGCAGTATGCCAATATGAATATCTCACAGTGACAACTCGAGAGACTTGGTGGAGTTCGGCTGCTTCGCACTCGATGTTCCCGAGTCGATGGTGGGCGGTGGATCTGTTTGATCTGTTGGAGCGTTTCTTTAATAAGGCTGCAGTTGATTTCATTGTTTTTTCACTCTTTGGCTTTTCCGGGCCCAGACGCCCACCACCTCCCACTTCTCATATTTCCATCCGTCTCCTTCAGAGTTATGCATAAAATGTCATTTCTGATAATAATATACAATCCCTGAGGGCTTGATGCCGCCGAGCACAAGTTTCTCGCATTGTAAGGATATGAAAAAAACTTCAAGTTCACTATTATTGTCAGGAAATTCCAGATTTATCTCTTCTTATATTAGTCTCGGTTTGAAAGAAGTCGTGTCCTTTCCAGTGTGAAGAGGAGGGAAGAAATGAAGAAACCATAAAGAGGTCAGAGGTCAGGTTATGTACTAAGTGTAGTAGACATTTTACTTCATTAATTTTTGAAAATCATTCCAAAAAAAGAAAAAACATTGAGTTTTGTTTCAGGCAGCGTTTACCCCTCTGATGAGCATCCAGCGTTTTTGCCTGTTACAGATTTACATTTATCCAGATTTTTTAAGTCAATACAAAGTCAGACTAAACCATTAAAGGACCATACCGGCGATTGTACGTATTTGAGCCCAATTCATACAACCTGCATATACTGTATGTTATGTTACTGACGACCAATTTCCAAAACATAAAACTGTGTTTTAGTTTTCCTGTTATTTTTCAAACATCCTAATCTTTCAAAATCAAATGTTCAGGTGATACAAACACCTTAAAATTCAATCTCTTCAACATTTATGCACGATTGTAGAAGACACAGGCATTTTAATTTTTCTGAAAAAGCCGTCTTCTCCTGGGACTATATTTCCTGGTGGAGACATACATCGTCTTCCATGCATAACACACAGACTCTGTGTGTTATGTTGATTACAACAGATTGAAAATGAAGTTCATTATGTGTTTTATTGTCCTTTCTCACAAAATGTCCTCAGTCAGGCAGATTTCTTTTGGTTGGATGATAATCAAAGGCTCAGCTTGTGTTTTAGGAAGGGAAGCGTCTTTGTTATAGACTTTTTGTGTAAAGCCTGGGAAAGAAGACAGTGTTTATGCTGAAGAGTTTATATGATAAGTTAAGTTTTATTAATATAATTTTTGTTGTCCTCACTGTATATTTGAGACAGTTTTTGTTTCACCGCTGCAACAGTGTATTTAGGCCCAGATTCATAAACCGTAGCACATGATTTGCCGTGTCGCTTTGTGCAGATTTCATGGCACAACCACGTTCCCTCATTCATAAATGCCTGTTAGCGACTTATTTTGGCGTTAGCCTTAAAGAGGTGTTACTGTGATATTTCCTTATTTACATGTTGCGGTAGCTGTTCATAAAACAAACTGACACGCTAACATTAAGACCTGCTTCAGCCCGATGTAAATTTCAGCGGTATGAAATCTGGGCGACGTTTAAAACTGCATTTGCCTCACATGTGTTAGTGATCAATAACTTTGATAGATAAACTCACTCAGCTGATCAGTCAGTTTTTAAATGGTGAGTTTTGATCTGATCTGACACGTGTTCTTGCGCGCTCTGCTTCATTCGCTTCACACCTGAGTTCCTCACACACATACACACAGCATGATTACACACTACAGAGGTTAATTTACACATTTACCTGTTATTTTAGCATTAGTCTTTTAAAACGAGGATCTCTAAAGCAGAATGTATGTGTGTTTCCTTTAAAACCAGATGAATCAGGATAAATGGTGGCTGATAAATATGCAGCAGCTCATTAACACGATGATCTTCATCGGCTTTTACCTGTTACACCTCACAGCAATGCTGCCTTAAAGGACCATACCGGTGATCGTGCATGTTTGAGCCTAATATATTCAATTTTCATACGTTATGTTACTGACAATCATTTCTCAAAGGATAAAACTGTATTTCAGCTTTCCTGATATTTTGCAAAATCTCTTAATCTTTCAAAATCAAATATTCAAGTGATACACCCACCTTAAAAATCCATGTTTCTCCTGCTAATAGTTACACAGCCTTATGAAGTCACGGTCCTTTAAATTTTTCCATAAACGCAGGTCTTCTTTTGGGACTATATTCCCTGGTGGAGGCATACATTCACTCCACGCTTTTTATTGAGCTAAAATGCTAAAATTGCATAACTTCTGAAAAAAAAAAACCTGAATACACGTCTTGTTGGTGATGATGGATTACCTATCCCAAGAACGTTTCAAGTATCAACTATATCTGTATAAGTCTAAGTATCTGTCCAGGGACTACAGATGTAAAATAGCCTTTTGGCTAATTGTGGCACACTTACAGGAATGTTTATTAATGTGCATTGTCCCTGCCAAAAAAAAAAAAAAAAA